>JAHZNE010004591.1:0-24395 GCA_027744055.1 Callyntrura sp. NNG-2020 | reverse complement strand
TATTTGCATGACATAATATACTTGCATAATTTTGCATAACGAATTTTCGAAAATTGCATAATGAAAATCGCAAAAATTGCATAATGGTGGCTACCTTACTCATCACCACTATCACCGTCGTCCTCATCATGGTCGTCGAGAGATCACATACACAATCTCTTGTTATCTGGTTTTATTTTATAAGACGAACATTTTTGCTCTTTATTTCTGGGGTCGCAGTGTGGTGATGCGATTGCTAACGTAATCAGTGCTAATCGGAGAATGTGAGAGACACACACACGCGCGGATGGAGATTTTGAAGGCGTATGCCCCGCAGTTGATAGTACTAAGTAGTAAGTACTATATAGCGGATTTTTAACCAATCCCAGAATTGAGCTGATAGGAAAAGAATGAGAGAGAAAGGTACATTCCACAGGAACGAGACGAGACAATGTGCTTAATTGTAGTGTCATGTATGTGTATATATGCAGATATATATATACATACATATATATATATAAATTACACACATACATATATATAAATTTAGAGGAAACCATTTTTACCAAATGAAATAGTTCTTACGGCTTTTTTGTGGTTTCTACTTTGCAAAGTAGTGTGGAGAAATCAAATCTCTCATAGGAGTAACAGTGTGTAGTAGTGACTGCCTTCAATTTTGCAGGCAGTAAAGACGTTAAGTTTAATGGCAGATCAAGAAAGGGCAACTACTCACGCTCATTATTATTATTATTACTGCCACTATTGTGATTATTAATACATTATGTAGCAGGTAGGCAGGTACATTCCTGCTACTTAGCATTTAAGAGTTTTCCGTCCTTTCAGCCACAGCACCCAAGATATAATTTTATTGCTTCCTTTTTACCTTTGCTTGCACCATCCAACCAACCAGACAAAATATCAAGAGTCACGAAAAGCAGCTGCAGCGGCACAACCGCAATTTTGTAGACAGAGTGAACCCCTTTTTCAGATTATATAAATATGGAAAGAAGACAACGCGCTATTATATATGCATGCATACATTTGATAGGTACACCTAAAATGTCTCTATAGCAGGTATATTTAGGCATCCAGTGTCCATACTATGTATTATGCAGAGTATGAACACACACATACAAAAAAATGAGTAATCTAAAATCACTAACTAAGCGTGCAGACAAGTTTGTAAATTTTCATTCCATCCATCAAGAGAGAGAGAGAGGTTAATGCCTTCCAATCTCAATCTTACTCGCTCACTACTCAATGCTTCAGTGATTATGCAAGGAGTTGGGGAGAGTAACACAGAGAGAGAGTGGTTCCTGGAGAGTCAGTAGACCATTATATTATACTTTTGCTTGTCCGTTGTTGATGAAAATTATTGCAGTAATATACACAAGCGTACATGGTCACGCATGCATGCCTGGGTATACTACCGCTGACAAAAACTGACCGTTTTTTTGTATTATTGGCTCCCCGGCTACATATACCTACTATCATCACCAGCTAACTGACTGAGACTTTTTTCCCTAAAACCAGAGTGAGGAGATAGACGTTGCAAACTTTTCCTCGGCAAAGTGTTGAGTGCACATGTTTAATGGATGACGACGAGGATGAAATGTATGTATGTAAATATTCTGTAATGCAACCTCCCCCCTCTCCGAAAAAAAACTTAGGCATTTCACCAGGAGAGCGTCGACTTGCTCAACAATTTTATTTGATATTTTTTTGCGAATGCCATGCAGACAGACATTTGTTAGATGAGCAAATCCGCGATTTATATAGCTTATATGGAAAGGTGCACACATGGAGCACATTCATACGTGCTGTATGTACTGTACTGTGCACGCAGCAACTGTATTGCATTTTTCGTCTTTCTCGATTTCATCAGCATCATCATCATATTTTTACGTGTAAGTTAATCCATGTCTTGTCCACCAACCAACCACCAACATAACACCACCATGAAAATTGCTTACTAGTAAAATCTGATAAAAAAAAGTTTCCCAGCAGATGGTCGTCTAACAGGGTCATTGTGCCTAACCAGCAGCACCAGCAAAAGCAATATCACTGCCAAACAACGTAACTATCTGTGGTGCTTTAGCAGCAACATTTTACCACGTAGCATAAAAATCCAGAAAGAGAATGCTGATGCTGCGTTGGTAGTGATAATGATGACTCTGAAAGTGGCGGCTTTGACTTGAAGAAATGATACGATACATTAAGTAGGTATTAAAAAACCTCGACTACCACTCACACAGCACACTCTCGCGATTCTTGTTTCCAGCAGCCAAAATCTTGGAATTTGATTTTTTCCCTTTCAATGTGAAACAGTTCCAGTAGCTTGGCAAGGACGTAGAAAAGGGTATTTTGGGGCTTTTGTTTGAAACAAAAAATGAGAGATTTACATAATGCATATGTATATATAGTAGTTATATGTGTGGTGGATAGCCACCTATTTCTATTAACGATCTGGGCAGAGATGTATAGTAATGTGTACAGGTTACACGACTGAGGTCTATATATATACATACAGGTAAAATGAGGCGAAACGCTCGGTGGTGATGGTGATTCTTAGGATGATTACGTGCAGTGTTGGTGAAACAGGTTGTGATAATACAAAAGGCGTACAAAAATGAGAAAACTGTACTTAGAATTTAACCTTTACTTGTCAACCTGCATAGCAGCGGCTTCTACCAACAATCGTTGTTGCCAGACAAGCACATTGTTTCACTTTAATATCACGTGAAGAAAACAGATTCAACTTTTGGAAAAGGGCTTTTATAAGAAGCCCTGCTGCTGTTGCTCAACTAGAATTTTTATATTCTTCAGAGATACAATTTCCAACCCTGTCGAAAAAATGTGCTGTGCCAGCAGTCTTGTTTCTCGCTGCTGCAAGAAATCTGAGAATTGAGCGGAATGAATCCAACCCCTACTTAATTCTAACATCTTACGAAAATTGATGATCGTGCAAATATAATCTCTTTTCTATGTATTGCGAAAATACCGTCATCCCCGTCAGTGTCGTCGATCGTTCCATTTTTAAATGACGACATTGCACTATCTAGTGAAATGCCAAATTTATTGCGTGCTAACCTACAGAAAAAGTCAAGACCAAGCCCAGCCGCCCAAAAATTATAAAATAATCAAATCCTATTATAAAATTTTATGTTGGCATGGCCAACTAAGCAGACGCAGACGCACTACTTGACCTATAGGGTTTATACAAAAAATATGTGCGCAGATATTATTCTTTTCTCTTCAGTCCCCCACATAATGACAGATGATTTTGTCGATAATTCTCTCTCCTTCTATTTATGCTCACAAAACGTATACAGGCAGTAATAACTACAAAAATGCGACATTTCCACATGTTATTTGTATGTAGTGTACACACAGACATCTCCTAGCTGCACACGCTATTACTGTATGTACTACGTGCACATATTGCATTGCATGTTTATATCGATGATAACGTCAACTTAGTAATAATCAAAGGACAACACCTTCGTTTTTATAGATTACATGCGTGTTTGCATTCATCACGATGATCATCACGATCAAAAACAGTCAAAATCATTATTTGCCGTTTTATATACATGACAAGGCTACAAAGACAAGATCTGCATGCCTGCCTATTTATCTGCTCGCTCGCTCACCCACCTACCTATCCACTACCCACAAATTATTTGTATAATACAATTAATACATACAATATAGAATCGATGAAATTTTTCCTATGAAATCCACAACAGTCAATTTAGTTCAGGATTCTGTCTATGCGTGTTGGCTGTAGTGGGAATAGATATAAAAGATATAATGCTTTGTAAATTGTAACATCTTTCATGCCTGTGATTCCTTAACACGTTTCATATGCTCTCTCTTTCAATCGCATGTATACGTTGGCTATCGTCGTATATAGACACTTTAGTTGTTTTTGCTTGTATTACGTATGTGACTATGACTGTGTGTAGGTAAAAGACAGCGAAGAGACCTAAAAGCTTCGTCGTCGTCGTCGTCGTCGTAGCATCATTTCATATATAGCAGCAGCAGCGGACTGTCTGCAGTCATAACTGCTTAAGGACGAAAAGTAGGGAAATAGGTCAGGCAAAGCTGAAGTATACGGAGAGGCACAGCGACGACATAATATCCACTAAAATAAATAAATCCAAGTCCCTTATATTATTTTATTACTGTTACTACTTCTACTACAACTTTACAACTACTACTACGCGCTAGCGTGGTGGTTACTTCTTTCGGAGGTAGTGTCATTGCAAAGATGATGATGACGATGATAATCATGATCAATTTTCTGCTGATATTACATGCCCATACGCTAAGAAGTGTCATGGAATGAACAAAAATGTGTAGTAGTAAGCTGAATAGCACGCTTGTTTTTGTACAGTTCTTCCACCTAAATAGAGGCGTACTCCTCGTTAGAGCGGTGTACTTCTCCTGTTGTTGCTAACAATGAATGAATGAAAGAATGAATGACTGACTATGAATACCATTATTACGGTCATGGGATATACGTATAAATATTTAGGTATATTAAGGAATGTATGAATGTTATGCGTTGGGAATGGGAATAATAGTAAAAAAAAAGATAATGTAATCCACGACGATGCTAGTGATGATGACAATGACACCGTGTATCGTAGCAACTACCATAAAAATAAAAGATAAGTGCCTAATAATAATAATAATAGTAATAAGAATAACAATGCTAAAACAAAGTGTGAGGGGAAGATATACCGTATACAGCGTGGACAGATTGCTGACTACAATACATGGATACGTCGTTGCGTAAAATTAGCAAAACAGTCATAGTAGCGGCGGTGTGTATGTGAACGTCCCACAAAAGATTAGCATTTTTTTGTTGCTGACATGAAAAATAAAGAACTGTTATTATTGCTACTACTGGAAGGATTACTATAAAATTGTTTTTGTTTTTGCTTGCTAGTAAACCGCTAAGACGAAACTGTTAAAGGGACGTTAGATCTTTACCTGCATATTATAATAACACTGCATATTGCTTTGGCGTAGTCATTATTATTGTTGATGTTGCTTCTACAGATGATGATAAATATAATATGCATTAATAATCAGGTACAATGACCATGGGAGTATTGTACGTGTTGTTAATGTTGTTGTTTTTGAACTAGAAGTTAGCCAAGTCCTTTAAAGTGACTTAGGTAAGTTACCGAGGAGATTTCATCATAATCGCCAGTCACTATCAATTTTGCCTTATCAGGAGGTTTTTAGTGAAAAACTGTCGTCTTCGTTGCTGGCTGATAATAATTTATTGTGGGGATTGTTGACAACTCAAAAAAAGACAAAGTACTTGACTTTGTGAAAGGCTTTGATAGAGGCGTGTATCACCGTTTACACAAGTACCAGAAATGGGTGGAATAACAAACGTCCATGAATTACAAGCGTTTTATCTGTACAAATGTTTGTACCAGAAGAAGCTTACTCACAAAAAAGACAGTAAAACGAAGGAAAAAATAATGTTGATGATGATGATGACATTACAGTAGTAAAGAAGAATAGTGTCGTTGCTATGGGATTCACATGAGATTTTCTGTGAAGTTTGAAGTCAGTGGCGGTGTGAAATGAGTGGACTTTAAACCTGACCCTTGATCATCATTGATCGGTTTGCTCTATTTTTGTTGACGTATTTACTGTAAACAATGTAATCTTTCAATACACAGAAATACATATATGCATACACATGTATAAGTCATGTGTGTAATCATAATAGTGTTTAAAGACAATAAAAAATGGATCAGGCAGGCAGGCATTGAACACATGTTGCTGACAGTGCAGCAGTACTAGCACAACCAGTCATTCTTCTCTGGCGCAGATGATATGTATTTTGTCCGCCTCCGCTTGCACTCATATTAAATGTCCTTTTTTAAAAAAGTGCCAGCACATTTTGTACGAGTGCAACAACGTTGGTGGTGAGGATGATACTAAGGGGAAAGGGGGTAGTGCTGGTTAAAAGAAGTTTGTACAAGCTGAGAAAGCGAGGACATCATACTTGATAAAAAAGACGATCTGTTGGTGCTGCACACTGACTCGAAATTGAAAAAGACATACTATGTTTGTTTTCTTTACCACCACCACAAAAAGAAGACTTGAATGCAATGTGCTGTGACTCAAAAGCTTTCGATTATTGCGTACTCAGCCAGTTTTCCGGTAATGCGGCTGCCGCCGTCTTGATATAATTGACTACATACTCGTTTTTATTAGTCTTGTTACTATGTGTGCTTTTACAAGTCATCATCGCCATCCTTATCCGTTTAAGTCTGATTTGTCAAAACGACATCAACCTTAAAAGCCGTAGCAGGTACCTATGCCCTATGATGATAGCAATATAGTAGAAATGGCAGATATGGGGATTGGAAGAGTATAAGGATAACCAACATGATTTGCGCTCGTGCTTGCTGGAGACACCGAGTCCGTTACAAAAGTTATTAATGAAGCAACAGCCAACCACACAGCGAGTGATGATAGAAAGAAAGAAAAAAGGACAACCTCATCATAATTTTCATCTTCTTTTTTTCGCTCTCTTTATTCTGTGCTTAAAGGACAATCCTGTATGTTCTTCCTTTTCATCAAGTTGTATACCTACACACACATACATAATGTTATACGCCTGCAGTTATGATCTTCTTGTAGATATAGCACCATCAAATCACTATCCAGCTGGGTATTTTATTGTGCTCACTGGTGTGTATACTAGACGGCCAACCGATACAGGTTAGAAAGATGCTGCATAGAAGTATTCTTTAGATAGAATTTTTGTAGCTAGAATTTTTAGTTCGATTTTTTTGCAATCGAAATTTAGTCACTACACGCATATAGTGAAATATATACCACCATCGTGCTGACAACGGCGTTACTTCTTCCGCGCTACTACATACTTCTTACTACTACACTGGCTCGTAAATTGGACAACGAACGACGAAAGGCTCATTTTTCCTACTCATTCTTCACCATACTATCATCATCATCATCGTCGCACCACAAACATTATGACTGTGAATCACCACTTGAACTTTGATCTTATGGGCATGGCCCTGACAAAATGGAGTAGAGAGGATACTCTTTTCAAGAACAGATGACAGAAAATGTCATTCACAGATCAAAAGAGACCAAGACGACAACGACGCATATTAATTATAATAGCAGCAACGCGGTAGCTTAGTGTACGGGCGTTAGTATGACGACGTTTGTGTAGTAGTCGTAACGAACAGCTTTGACACACCCACCAATGAGCTTACATTCTGAATAGTCTCTTGGGTGCTTCTGCTGCATTGTCGTAAATTATTTTTAAATGTTGCGCGACATAATATTAAATGATGGTCGTAATTTTTGCCCGTTGTGTATATTATGCGCATCACTCACCATCGCCACCGTTTTGTAACAAATACGCATGTTTTGTCGTCGTCGTCGTCGCAGAAGATCAATTTTCCAACAGTTTGTCAAAATATAAATGCTATTATTCAGATTTATACATAAATTATTAGTCTATTGTATTTAGTCCATGCCGACAGCTTGGCCTGCTAAATGAAACTGCGCATTTGAAAAAAAAATTGTCTTCCACCCTCGTTGTCTTTACCAGTGCGCCGTACCCTAATTACGTGGCAATAACTCACGCCATTTATTCTGTTGCGACTGTATTTGTAAATTTCAAAAATGCTGAATTAAAATGTATAAAAAAAGTATATACAGTCTCAGTTCCTCCCTGACAACGACGGCGACTTTAGTAAGATACAAAACATTGAGATCTGAACAGTGCAGTACTCGTATTAGCCAATATGTGTGTAATTTTCATCAAGATGTTTGGTCAAGTCAGATGCATGCTTATAAGACAACTAACGGTAGAAGAGCAAGAAACCTTCGATTCCTCAATTGCTCACCTAATGTGCGTTGTAGTCCCACAATTACTAAATATTCCCTACGAACGGCCTTTTTCTCTTGCAAAAATGTACATAGGTAAATCATTACCATTAGTTTGTTTGTGCATTACTTCAGATTCGATTCAGTCCATCGTCATCATCATCACCACCTCTTCTGAGCACATGATTCATGTGTGTGTATGTTTGCGTAGGAACTCTTGCAAGTATAAAGTAATGTAATCTGAGCTCTCGGGATAACTATAGACATCACTTCTTTGTCTATTTTCATAATGTTACATAGCACGGGTGCATTTATCGCGTAGCAGTGGTGGCAGTGTGGCACGAAATGAAAAATCGTAGGAATTCTTGCAAGTATAAAGTAATGTAATCTGAGCTCTCGGGATAACTATAGACATCACTTCTTTGTCTATTTTCATAATGTTACATAGTACGGGTGCATTTATCGCGTAGCAGTGGTGGCAGTGTGGCACGAAATGAAAAAGAAAAAAGTGAGTCGCAAAAATTATTGGTTATGCACTACTAGCTACCATTTACCATTAACCACCGCCACTGACACGAAACATTTATATTAATATGCACAATGTACCATCTACTGTCATGACTACTACGTTCCTGATGATGTCAGGTAAGAAGAGTAAAAAGAGAGAGAGAGAGAGGGAAAGAGAAAAAGACTCAATCATCATCAAACAACCTTCACACTGGCAATACTTCAATTAGCATTATTTACTATGCTGATGATGATGATGACGTTGGGCAGACAATGTAAAGAAGAAGTATAAAATGGAAAAATGTGTATGCCTATTATTAAAAATGAGCATAGAAATGTACCTAAAATACAATAAACATTTGCTACTGCGCTGCCAACGCAAAATTACATCGTAGCCGAACTTAAAAGTGCTAATAATGCAGGTGTGCATGTTATCACCATCACCGTCACCGGTAGTCTGCCTCTCCACACACAACACGGCCTTTTTGTCATTTTTAGCATAATGAATTCTCCACCGCACAACGACCAGAATTGTCTGCTGCATGCAGCCTTCATCCTTGCACTCGAGAAAAACCCATAATAATCGGAACGATAAATATAGACGTTAAGTTTGTTCTTGGGCTTAAAATAAAAAGTGCAGAATTGAAATGATTACGTCGTTGAAAACACTAAAAATTTTACGACAGCCCATTTACCCTTTTCCTCGCTTCTCTCTGGAGTTGGTCGAGGTAGGTAGAAGTAGGCATACATCCACTCTCTTTTAAAGATTTCCCATGCATAACTAGTCTCATTTTTATGAATATATTTGTTTGCCGTTAAAGGCACACAGCCGAAACGGCATAAAACGGCTCATAAGTACAGGAGGTAAAGTGTCTCCTTTTTAATGTGAGAACTTTGTTCGCGTAAAAAAGATATTATTTCCATTTGCATAATCTAAGTCGAGGTCCCATAAAATATTTGTGACTCGATTAAAATAAAATATTACATGGCGTACTTAAGTAGTTCCCTCCATCCATCCACAACTTGGTATGCGTGCAGGTCGCTTTTATGCAGGTCTTGACTCTTCATAAAACAGCGAAAAAGGATACCTCAAGTGATTGGTTCGAATACTACTCAATTTTGGTTCAGGATAATATATACTGTTGGAGCTGCAAGCTCACGTGAAAATTTCCCCAGAAATGGAGAGAAATAGAAGGAAAGTCACGCGCATTGGAACATTGTAATGTGATACCGCGTCCATTGTTAAAGACGGAATATGGTATAAGGTATGGACATAAAATCAATACAAATGCACAACATGAGAAATAGTAATATAGCGGAGCCAGTCAAATCGCACAGTTGATCAAGGAAACCTAAGTTTTTCCCGATTGTGCCCAATAATAAAAAAAGTTTACGGAAAATTATTTATTATCATTATTATCATCATCAGTTGTAATGGGATCGTAAAAGATGGAAGAACGGTATAGCAGTGTTACAGAAATGCACACCGCGCTCTGTTGTTGCTGAGCTAGATTCCCCCTAAATGGGAATACCACGTTGTTGTGCATATTCATAAATATACAACCTACGTTGTTATACGTGGAAACGCCATTATCACGCGCACGCACAGATTTGTGTCAGTGCACAACTGACGGCTACAATAACTACTGACGGAGCATTTTTATTAGCTATTACATTATTGCTATGACGACGACAACACGGCAGCCGTAATGATGATGATCATTGTAAAGAAAAAGAAGGCTAACAGATAAATATTTTTATACTGGGTTCGTGTTCACGTAGGTAACTCCGCTGGAACTTCCCCTTCCCAAATAACTTTACGTCGGAATTGCTAAATCAACGTATGAGTGCTCCACATTCCGCTCATGTATACGAAATAGGAAAATAATGTACGTTTCCACAACATGCAAGCAATCATTTAGGGGGAAATAAGGTGTTTCGACACCTTGCAACTATATAGAACTTTTCTCGTGGCTGTCTCCTGGGTCCGTTTAATGTTTCCGAGTGGAATTTGCCAATACGCGGCAGTACTATTACCACTGATAAAATGAGTAATGAGATTGGCTATAAAGAAAAAAAAGGCAGTTGAATCTTATCTTCCAACTAGTCCTTTGAATCTTACATCATCATCATCTACCGCAGCAGTAACACCAGTTAGGTAGCCAGTTAAATTTTTTTCTGTCATTAACCTACGACCGAATCCATATGCGCAAGTAATAAGAAGGTATTTCCAGTGTTGAGGTTGAGTAAGAAAGAGAGAGAGAGAGAGAGCGAGAAACTCTCACACAACAGGTCAGAAAAAAGGTGATGGAAGGGTAGAAGTGGTTGCTGAACTACAGCATAATGAATCTTACTGCGCCAAACCATTACAAGCAACATCTTTACCACAGAGCTACACTGCACTGTTCATGATGATGATGATGATGAACACGCAGTGGACACATGCAAAACTAACCTCATCTACAGTTTCCCCATAAAAAACAATAACATTTTGATAGACAGAAGGAATTTTCTAAGCTGGGATTTTCGTGCTCAGCAACAAACATTAGCGTAATTATTGCCGTAAACACAAACTAAGTAGCTTGCTCGAATTTACTACATTTTGTGACAGTAATATATATTTTTGCTACTGTGGTTGTGCTAGTGAGCATCTTATTTTTAATAACAAAATTGACCTTTTTGACCACTCCGTTTCCATGTATTGCGGAGGATGATGTAGGTACATGGCGAAATACACCTCCATCCAAGCAGCTTATTCTCCCCATTTCGTTAATAAATTAGTTGATTTACTAAATGAATCTTAATGATAGAAAAAATACGGATGCTGAAAAAAAATACAGATAATGGGTTGACGTTCAACTCATTAATTTGTGGTAGTGTAAATGACAACCAGATGATTTGACCAACTGAACCATTATCATTATCATCATTATCATCAACAACAACACGAGGAGTTGGTTGGAATATAACAGAGAGGTGAGAAATTAGTGGGATGGGAACCTTTTTATGGTAACAAGGTGTGTGTACTAAAAGTACAAAATGTACTATTTTATCGTGCGCACCTTGGCTGAGAGCACCAGCAATGCAATAACACAATAGCTGCCTATATATAGAAGCATTTAGCATAGCTTCTGTTTGCAGTAATAAAATAAAATAATGCAAGAATTAGAAAGGCAATCCTTGAGACTGCAAAAACATTCCATTAACAACAACCGTAGCAGTTTTACTACTGAAAGGTAACGTAAATGGCTCTAGTAGTAAAAAGCTACGTAAGCTCTAAACACAACACACTGCTCACACATATTATTCACGCATATAATTTTGCACAATCAATAGGACACGAATATAGTAATTTAATATGTCATATATTTCAAGAGAAAGAAACATGTACAATTGTAGATATATATGCACACACACACATTATTATTGTAGCTAGAGCTCTAGGCATTTTCATTCATTTTACTTCACTTGCTCTCACGTGTATATAGAAGTAATCCTAGAAATCCTTCAATTCGCTCAAGTTCAACTCATCTTCTCTCTTTTGTTTTTTTCCTTTTCTTCATCTAGACATAAAATCTAATGATTTCTAGTCCAAGGATAAAAATCTATTAACTAACTGGTTGAGACTGACTGTAGTGTTTTTAAAAATCTTTTTTTCTTTTGTGTAAAGATCAATTTCTCCTACAGACTATTGCGAGAGTGGTGGTGATGGTGGTGGCAGGTGAGTGTGAGATGATTGAGAGATGAATTGAAATAAATTGATTTACAACTCGTAGAAAAGTTGAGGAATACATACATTAACTTTTAAAACACGTAGGAACTGCACGCAAACATGAAAATGAATGGATCGAATCAATGAAAATATTTTGCCAGCATTTCTGCTTCTTCTAGCTTCAGCAATTATAAGCATTCCTAAAACTCGCTCATCCCCACCAATCAGCCTCGCTATCATCCTGATAATCTCCGCCATTTTAGCCCTTAGAAGGATTCTTACATTTTTGTAAAATAATGTATCCATTCATTCAGTTCAGTGTATGCTCTCCCTCTACCAGCATTATTATCATGATCATCATCATCACAGGTAGTAATAATAGTACAACAACATCAATATTACCATAAACAATACGAAAAGAATCTTTTTTACTGTTGTTTCCCCGCATGCAAGCATGCCAATAGAAAAAAAAAGAAAAAATATTTCTTTGTGTTTACAAAATACAAAATTACAAAAAGATTTTTTTTATACAAAAATGCCTTTGATTTTCGTACTTTTCACACACATGAAAAAGGCAGATTGTTCAATTTTTTCTTCAAACTGCTATTCATTCCGTCGTTTCTGCAGTGCTTGTCTATTATTCAGTCATTGTTGTACAAGTAATGTACAAAAAATTACCTGTTGTGTGATTATGGCGGCGACGACGACGACAGTCGACTATAAAATGTACACTACGATCTTGTGATGCTGATGATCGTCGGTCGCTGCTACCAATACATTTTTGCACTTTTATAATACGTTAACTAAGTACCATCATCATCATCATGACCGCCGATTTTTAAACTAAAATTCCTCTCTCTCTCTCTCTCCAAAGTAATCCTCAATTTCTAATACTACTGCAGTGCTACAGTATCTTAGCTACCTATTCCCTCTCTCGTTTTTATACGTCGTCTTGAGCAATATCTCTTATACGGATTATTGCTATATGATATTTTGAATTTAGGAAGGCAAAAAAAACGCACACACAGGTAGTAGTACAAACTGCAAGGAATGAGAGAGAGAGAGAGAGAGAGAGAGAGAGAGAGAAGAGTACCGCTAATGATTTTCGTTTGTTGTTGTAGTAGGTTGCGCTTTTGCGTTTCATTTTGACCTCAATACTTATACTTGAGGTATGCAGGTATGCAGCAAGCAGCGCAGCGAGCAATGAACGAACGTTGTTGAGTGTGGTGTGCATAATACAAGAACGCTGCGCTTGAACGTGTACTACTGGTACGTACACATTGTATAAAAGTATGTAACGTCTACGTACGACTACCACCACCACCGTTCTTTTTGGCATTCAACCTGCTGCAGCAACAACGCTCTGTTGTAGTAAGTCCCGACAAAAAATACGAATCTCTTTTAAGTGGACGCTGTTAACCAATAACCAACGAGAAGGCACACCAACATCATCGTCATCGTTGCCGTCGTTAGGGAAAAACCCCACTGACTTGTATTATTACTTTTCTGTGATTTGCAGGGTTATGTATTAAAAACAATGCCATAGGTATCACTTTTTATCACAAGTGGTACAGGTAGTAGTAGTGGTAGTAGTAGTAATAGTAATACTTTGGCAGGGAACGCCGAATGAATAAAAAACCATTGAGGTGATGGTGACAACAATGATGATCATGTGCATATTGCATATATGAAAGCATGAAAAGAATATATATATGGTATGTTGTTGTTATTGTTGTTGTGGTGTTGTGTGAGGCGGAGAATCAGGTAAGGAGAATTTCTCATCTATGTGCTTTGATGAATAAAACCACACACACACACACATAAGTATAGAATGTGAATGCATGCAATACGAAAAAAAAATATTTGTGCATGCAGACAGGGAAAAAACGTTTTTAAAAGAAAAATAATATATGCAAAATATTAGAACAAAAATAGGCAAAAAAAGGTTTTTACATTGTGCATGAAAAGAGAAACAACTTGTTTTTTACGGTACGTAAAGGTGTTGTTGTACGAAATAACGAATGAAGATGACACTTTTTTCGTATTGTTTTCAGCTTTTTTTGTACGGACACGCGTTGTTGTATAGGTAGCATTTCATAGAAAAAACTAAAAGGCATGAAATTGCCGTACAATAAACACTACTACAAGGGCTGAGAAACACAAAAATATCAGATAAAGAATCATGCTTTTTCCTCCTTAAAACTTATTTCAATAATTCCTCGGAACGCCATGGACGATCCTTATGATTTCTTAATAATGCACTTGCATCCTTCAGAGTTCAGCAACCAACCAGCTGGTTGTTTTTCTACGACGACGACTACTAGTTCTTCTACTTCATACCAGTGAGTACAAAAAGCCAAACAATAATAAATATAAACGTTGTCTTGCCATGCGCATACAAAAAATTTGTACCCCTGAAGACAAAAAGTGCCTATTAAAAATTGATTATACAGAATATTCCTCGCTACATGTCTTACAGCCAAGGTGTATATGTATGCATGTTTTTATGAGAAGTGCTAATTTTATAGTCAGCCTTACCTTGAAAATTTCAAATGAATACTACTGAAGTCGTAAAACAAAATAAAAAAAGCGAAATAGAAATCACAAAGTGCATAATCCAAATGATGATGACGATGATGATCTCCCACCAAGACTGCTTGTTAATGTTGCTACGGTTGGGAAGGGAGAAATGAGTAATATGTTGACCAAGACGGAAAACAAATGCACGCACAATTATGCACAAAACATGCAAAATAAATAAAAGTTACTGGAACACAAGATAGTAAGGCAAATATTGTTTGTTTGTTGTTATTATTATTATTATCCTCATCATCATCACACTTGACGGAGCAAAAACAAAAAAAAATGTGGCAGTGACGAAGAAATACACACAGACACACACAGGTATACACACAAACAAAGTAGCATAGACAACTGTAAGACAACTACAAAAAAGTATGCATTCTCATTAAAGTCGACTTTACTCTCATCAACTTTTTATTTCTTCAAGTACGTATAATAGCAAAGTGGCAGAATAGTGTGTAGTGGTTGTGTGTGTGACGTTAACGCTCGTTGTTTTGTTTGTAAACAATGGAGTACGGAAAGTAGAGGAGGCTCTTTCGCAATCGCCACGCATGCCATCACATATTGCACTCTCTGCACTGTTGTGCATGGTAGGTAGCTGCGTAGTAGTAGGTAGGGTAGGTAAAGGTAAGGTCGCACCAAACTTTGTAACACGCTACACTACAGCTCGCCAACCAATTTTCGTTATTATTACGCTGTTGTTCGCTTGGTTTGGCACGGCATGCCAATCGACACATCTATCAGCCTAAGTCTAACGGTAAGGCTGTTGCCGTGCTGAACGAGCATTACTTGTTATATACTACTATTACTACTACGACTAATGTTGACTGAAGGAGGAGGAGGCAGAGGAGAAGGTAATTGCGTCAGTTGTCCTTCAAACTGAGAGAGAACACGGAAATATTCCAGAAAAGTGTATAGAAACCCATTATCGCCATTTATTAAGATGAAGAAGGTCATTGTATGAGGATTTACCATCTCTACTATAGCAGCTACTGCACTGCTGCTTGCTGCTGCTGTCGATGTTGGTAAATACTTAAAATTAGGAATACATACTCACACATACGAGTAATCATTTTATGTTGTATGTATATATATACATATTTGCCCGCTATAATCTTAACATATATCACGTTACTGTTCCATTCATGTATCCTCCCCCTTCATTTAATTCTTGTGCTTAATAAGAAGAAGGAATAAGGACGCTGTTTGTTTGCACGTCTGCCAAAGACGAACGTAATTCTCGTATTTAATGTAAAACAACAGCAGTAATTCTCTTTGCAAACAACTCGACGAAGGAAAGACCAGGCATGTAGTTGTCAGTGGGCATGGCTATACTATTATTATTATCACTATTATTTTTAATCAGCACCAGAAAAAAAAGACTTTTGTGCAACTTGTGTGTATTGAGAGCACCCTTTACTGATCTTTACCAATCTTTTTTTCGCACAGGAAAAATCTCAACCAAATTATTTCCTTGAAAGAAAATAAATCTTTTGCAGATAAGTAGATTCTTTTCAGCAGTAGTAGCATTAGCATCGGGGTATAAAAAATGCAAAGGGAATTACTGCTGCTGTTGCAATTTGGGAAGAAGAAAGTACATTTAATACATTTTTTGCTGAAGTTTGACTAATGAATCGAAACAAGTTGTTTTGGTCCACAAAGGAGCAATCTTTTCTTCTTCTTTGTAAACCGTAATGTGTTCCCAAGCAAAAGACGCAGAAGAAAACTGCAGCAATCATTATAATAATAATAGCAAAAAAATCTCGGTATCATCATCCTTCTCCTCCTGTCCTCCTCACCACTCTACTTCTTTCCTGTGACGAGATGCATAATATTACGCTCCTGATAATAGTGACGCTCAGGTAGGAAAAAAACAACAACAACGTTGGCGACGACGACGACGACGAAATGGCAACGACGCAGCGAAAAATGCAACGTAAAGTGTTTTTCTGTGTAAATAATGCAGGTATAAAACCACGTTTAAATAGACAACAACCCCACAGCAGCAGCTACAGAAACAACGAAAAAATCCATCGAGTACTATGACCTCTGTTAACCCTATTCTTTTTCACGTTTTCATACTGAAACTACTAAACAAGTGCATTATTTGCTGAGCATATATTTATATGCATACACAAATACAGACATATAGGCACACAACCGATATGCATCTACTTGCACTCTGCTAAGGTACACACCATACACCATCAACCGAAGTATCATTGCCATCACTACACTTGCTGCATATGAGTGCATTTTCATTCAAACTTGCGACGACGTGTAATGATGATGATAACGAGGATAATAAAATGTGTGTACATTGTGCCTGATGGAGGTAATATATAGACACACAATCATCACACATGCATTATTTCTCAATGTAAAAATATATATCAAAGATATAAATAAATGCAATCCCACTGAAATCATCACTTCACTACTGTTCCGACGACGACGCCGCCGCAGCTACTTTGCTCAAAGAAAATGGGAGATGATGATGAGAACTGTGTGGCGTAGGTATGTGTAAGATGATGAGAGATACACCAACGAGATAAAAGTAGCAGCAGCAGCAGTAACAAGAAGAGTGAGAAGAAACTAGATTTTCCGATACTTTAAAAAATATTTCTTTATCTTTTCCCCCTTGCAGCTTTTTTCTTCAAACCTTTATAAAACCACCACCATTGATTAGCAGTCCCATTGCATTATCATTATTATTACGACCATGTGTGTGTGTTGAGTGAGAAGTGCAGGCATGCAAGATAGTGTCGACGACAACGAGTAAGTTTTATACAAACTTAGCATTACTTTTTTTTAGCAAAAGCTACTACTACGCGATGACGATACATGATCTCGCTTGGCATGCCAAACTTGAGAGCTGCCTTGCACTGTTTTTTAACAGCACACGAACCATCTATAAAGTTTCCTTTCAAGTACACAAAAATGTCCATATACATAAATCCGCCGCGCTGCTGTTGCTATAAAGTACATTATTATTATTGTTGTTGTTGTTATTATTACTATTACCTATGTATGCTTTATAGTGTGTTGCACTCTCAGAGTCAGTCAGTCAGAGACTTTTTGAGCTGCTAGTTATAATCATGGTAAGAGTGCACGACCATTTCCTTTTTCTTCTCTGCATCTCACTCAGTGTTTTCCTCTTTCAAAAACTGGTTGATGTGCTGTTCTGTGTGCAAACAGAAAGAATGATTTGAGAGAGAGAGATCTGACTCTCGGCCTGTCTGCTTCTCTAGCTGTTGTTGATGATGATGATGATAATGATGCTATTCAAAGTTTCTTTTTGAGATATACTATAGTATTTTTATTTTAGAAAATACTTGTTTAAGCAAATCACTCTGCGCTGCATTCAATTCCCAGACGGAACCAGACACCACCACCATCATCACCGTATTTGCACAGGTTTCTGTTACATACATACCTACACGCATGCATGCATGCACCAGCAAAAATGGCATTCATAAAACGAGCAGAGATTCATACTCTCGTCGTCACACATACACACACACGTTTTTGCCTTGGTTGAATTGCACAGCCACAACTTGGTCGAAAAAATGCACCACCATTAAGTTCACTCCTTGTTTCAAATTTATCAAGTAGCCCTACCACCACTCGACCACTCTCTGCTTCAAAACCTCAACAACTTGATTTATATTCATAAACGTGTACGCATATTTAATAGTCTTTCAAAGGAAAGGGTTTATATGTTTGCACACCAGCTACAATGTGTAAGTGACGACGTACAAACAAATTAAAGTTAAACTGTAATTGTACCAATACCAATAGTAGTAATAATACTTTAGATAGTAGTAGTAGTAGTGAATGTATCTGTGACGTAACTCCCACAAAAACTGGTACAACCGTATGCACACATGTGATGGAGTTCATACATTGCTTTTGTTATTATTGTTGTTGTGTGTATACCTACCTCCCCAGTTTCTACTTCTTGCATAAAATGAAATATTATTCATTCTATTAAACGTGAAATACGATGCTCACATCCTTTTCATGTATGAAGAATTTTTCACGAATTGATTCATTTTCATTCAAAATGCGACAAGGCGCAATAATAGTAGTGTTGGTAATAATGTGGTAGCAACAACTGTAATAAAACAGGGAAGCTAACTAACTGCTTCCTCTTTTTTATATTTCATGCTAAACAGCAAACTGGCTGGTAGCAAAACGCATAAAAGCATTCAACTTCCTCCTTCCAAAGTATTCCGTTTTTCGTAATAATCATAGTGGTTAATGACAGTCTTATAGAGAGTGTATATATGAGAAACCCGCTTGCACATATATATAGAGTGCGTGTAGTGTAACAACGAGAGTGCTATATAAAGTGTATACCCCGTTGCATTACTCTACTATTACTTCCCTCTCGTATTATTTTTTTTCTTCAGGTTCCTGTAACATAAAAGGATTTTGCTATAACTCCCGTGCACTGTATAACACAAACACAGAGATATACTTGCTTACTGTCAGTTTTTTCATAGGACGCAGACAAAAGTGCATTTAATATGGAATGAATGATGACAAAGCAACCGTCCGTCCTAATAATTTTATTGAATGCCATCTTATGATTTTTTTCATGGAGTTATCTCTCTCTCTCCCTCTCTCTCTCTCTGTGTGTGTCTGTCTCTTTTCCTTTTCTTTACACTGTTGCTTGCTCGCACGGTTTTTTATGCTCTTCCTCTCTTTACCTTACATAGCCGCAGATGTCGAAGGAAAAATGTTGGATTTTCTCGGTACCAATAAATTGATTTAACAAACAAACAGAGATAAGTTTCCCCTTTATAGTTATTATGTAAGGATAGATGATCCTTTTCTTTGGCGAAGAGATCTTTTTGAAAAGAGCAGGAGAGATGAGTGATTTTCCTTTTTATAACACTCCATTTGAAATGAATGAGCATTATGTAAAAAGGGGGAAGAAGAGGTACAAGAGTGAGTAGGATGAGGATGTGAATTCTCATTCATCATTCAACGACCTACGACAAGACCCAAATTCCCTGCAGCCAGTAACGGCTGATAATGAGAATGAGTGAAAGACAGAATCGTATGCACAGACACATAAATACAAATACAAACACACAGACAGATACCGTGTTCACGCAGCCTTTTGTGCATCATCGTCATGTGAACCCGCAACCGGAAATCAATATTAGTCAGCAGAAAGGAAAGCAATGATTCATAAAGTGTCGCTGAGGAGGCACATAATGAAGGATGAGAGATGCAGCCGAAGGTGAGGTAAAAACAGCCGTCACACAAAAGTAATTAGTATGCACAAAAACTTTTTCCCGACTGTCTTTTACTTTGAGTTTCAAAATAAACTAAGCGGAGAGGAGAACAGGACAAGTTTCTAAAGTTATATCGACGATGTATATATGTATCTGGTTTTTCAATGAAAACTGACGAACTACATTGCACTGTTTATCTATTACAATATATATAGGCATTTAATATTAGTGAGTGAGTGTATATATATATGACGCGATGAGAATGATACTAATTTTAAGCTGCTGGTGTTTAAGTTTGAAAATGTTGAGATCAGTGCCAAATGACACAGTTAAAACCAGTGGCATCCTGTGTGTGCGCGCGATGATGTGATGTTGATTTTTATCATCATCATATGTGTGTAACAGATATTTTAGGCAATTTTCTCTTCATACTATATATACTCCATAATGTGGAATATGTACTACTACATGAAAGCAAACCACACAACTGCATATGATGTGTGTAGTACTTGTTCTCTATGATGATGAGGCCAAAAATGTGTTCTAGTGAGAAAGGTGCCCCTGTAATAAATACATACATGAGTGCTCAAGGAAGAGGGAAAGAAAGAAAAAAAACATCTTTTCAACACAACCATTGTTTTAAGAAGGGCAATCATTTGTAAGCAGTAAAAAAATAAAGTTGGCGGAATATTAGCTTACCATCAAAATCCGTGTACAGAGTATCTCGTAAAATGGCCCCAGAGCCAAAGTCTATAAGTTTCAGACTATGAGATTTTGAGTCAACCAAAATATTTTCGTCCTGAAAAGAAGACATAAAATGTTTTATTATTTGCTCATTTATATCTGTATAAAAGTATCCTACTTATTGATGTTGTCGTCGTTGATGCTGTGCCTATTACTACGCAGACATTTGCAGAAATGATACAAGGTAACGTGTACAAGGTAACTGCATTGCACTGATATTTTTTTCTTCTTTTTAACTCAGTGGAAAAAGTCATCAAAAGGAAAAGTTATCAAAAGGAAAAGTTATCAAAAGGAAAAGTTATCAAAAGGAAAAAACTCCATTTATAAAAAAAGTGTTTTTCCTTGCTGCGTGTCTGTCTGGAAGTTAATTTATCAATATTGTAGTGAATTCTCCATGAATGACGCAGATAGACAGCATACAAGGAAATGCCGTATATAATTGTCATTATAATAATGATATTTATAGCTTTTTCTCCAGCAGTAGTTCAATACACACATGCACACTCGTGTCGTAGGAGTATAGTGGTGTCAATTTGAGAGTTTTTTATGTGTGGTGCATAAACCACATATAAATGAACTCGTGACCTTGTCTTTGAAGAGTCCATCATTGCCAAACGGACAGACGAGTACAATGCTCTATCTCCGTCGCTTTTTCCACACCAGTTCATTCTACATTTGATAGAAAACCGTAAAACAAAGAAAACTTATTTTCCTTTCGTATGTGTTCAGAATTTACGCAAAATCCTAACTGCTACTAAAAAGGGAATACCCAAGGACATGAGAATTACTACTGGCAAGAAACTCGTGTAGATTTAAGTGAAGAGAGAGAGAGAGCCTTTCAAGGATTCCAGTGAAACCTTTTGAGAAAATGAGATCGCTTCTGTTTTCCCTATTGCTTTTCTGGGATTGTAAATGTAGTATGGGTGAATGAGTGACTGGCATTTTATGTTTTCATGTTTCCCAAATAGTTCCTAGAAGTTGAGGAAAAACGGAAAAGAGGTTAAAATGGTTTCCTTGTAATAATAATAACAGTTGTGATGTGAAGCATACTATAAGAGAGTAAATTAAAAGCTCGTTTTGGCGTGGCATGTACACAACCACAATTATCATCTCATTATTTTGAGGTCGTATATATAAAAGTTGGTAATACGTTGATTTCGTCTGTTCTTCAAGATTATTATTATTACCACCACATGGGTAATTATTAGTGTGCATGTGAGGTGCAAAAGGTGTGAAACTATACAGCTCATTAAGAGACCACTGCTGGAGTAATGGATATCTATCATTCTTTTACTTTTGATGGCGTGGTATCGTTGTAATTAAAGAATAAGAATCAATTGTTGACAGTAATTTGGCAGAATGCCGGGCTCACCTTTATATCCCTGTGGACGACTCCAGCCTGATGGCATGAAACGACCGTTTTGACAATTTGACGAAAGAAGTCACGAGCCAAGTGCTCTTCAAGAATGCCCTTTTCAGTGATATAATCAAACAGGTCTTTTGATGGCTCTGGTCGTTCCATGATGATGATGAAACTGTCAGTCCGCTCAAAGTAGTCTAAAATTTTAATGCAGCCGTCAATGTGGGCGACTTTGCACATTAAATAAATCTCGAGTGGGACACGATGATTATTAATCTGTAATAGGCAATGAAAGAACAATTAGTAATCTGTCGATACAACGTATCTGCAATTAGCTTTCAACTTTACAATAGGAGGCCTCAGATAAGAGAAAAAGCCAAAAGCTTACAGAATAAAACATTTCCCTTGCAAAAAAAAATTCAAGCAATCTACTGCAATGCGTGAGCAGAATAAACAGTACCTTGTATACCTATAAAGCTCGAAAAAATTCAGCCAAAAACTACAATTCCTTCTTATTATCATTATCATCATCATCTGAAAAGAAAAAAAAAAGAAAATGGGAAAGGATTTGTTGCACGAGTTAGCAAGTAGGCGCATGTAAGTAGATACAGATGATCATGTGGGCTCTAATTACATCATCATCATCACCACCACCATTACTTCGTCACATTTTTATATACAACCACATGGTTTTTTCTACGATTACATTATTACCACATTAATAGATACTTTTTGTACAGAAAAAACGAAACGTTTCTGTTTCAAAATATTTAGGAATGTATCATACATGTCCATCAGGCACAGCGCGTGTGTGAGGGATGGCGACAGGCAAAAATACATGTATACATGTGGTGGTGGTATATACTTGAAAAACCAGAGTTCTTATAACTTTTGGTGCTTGTGCAATATTTATCATTATCATCAACATCCTCACACTTGTGAAAGTGTATAAATATGTAGGTACCTATGTGCAAGCATGTAGGTATGTATGTTTGCAATACAGTGCCAAAATTTTAGAGTGCCCCGTGCCGTCTTGTCGTCGAAACAGGAAGAAACCAACAGAAACTCAATGCAAATAATAATGCTGATTTCTGTCTCTGCGTGTTTCTCTAGCCATTCATACATTTTTCAGTGTGCTCGTAGGTAGTGTATAACACCACTATAGGAACTACTGCCAACAATATTAAAGACGTCGCAAAAAAGAAACGGTAGTGCCGAAAAAAAGACGGTTTTTAATTTCAACACACGCCATCACACTAGATACTACACGATGAAGACTCCTTGTCGTACGCTAATCCATATTGAGAAGAAGACGCCGACGAGCAGTGAGTCATCGTCGGTGACCGCAATGAACAAGAAAGTCATGTGTTCGTCAAACGACAACGAAAGATATAAATATACTGCAACTACCACCACCACTAGAAAAACGCTATGTCTTCCCCTTCAAAATAAAGTAACGATGATGATAATGATACTGGTTCATTTATTTAAATAAATGCTCCATTATTCTCTTCCCCATCTTTACACGCATTACCTCCCGAATTTCCCGTTTTAGCATCCTCCCAATGATTTCCTTGACAACAACGCGGATGAAAGTACAAGTTTGTGAGGCTACCACAGAGCAGGACAAGTGGAGCAAGATAATGAAATTGTTCTTTTAACGATGCCGATGATGTGATAGGAAAATAACAAAAGAGGAAGCCTGTCAAAGATCAACCTACCGTTACAATTAATTAGACAGTTTGTTGTTGTTCCTGTCAAACTGGAAGGAGAATGAGAGGAAACAATTTACATACGTTGGAGGAACTAGTGCAGAGCACAAACAACTCTGCAGCAACAGCAAAAAATAGTAATAATTATACTCACGCTGATAGCCCATAGCATTTTTTCATTTTTAGTAGCAAGAGCAATGATAATGAATGGTCATTGTCACCACGACCATTCTTTGTTCGTAGGTAGACGACCACTACTACTTCACCAGCAGACCCACGGATGTTATATTTACGTATGAATGTATTTGAAGGTCGAATGAGGTAAATTTCTACGCTGCCAAAAGACGTCATGCAATAATAATACTGCTACACTGCCACCGCCACCACCACCGCACTGGCTGAAAAGAGGGATGTGCATAGGTATGCCCACAACATAGCAGCTCACGATAACTGTATATCAACATACCAGCATACTTTTTGTCATTTATGATTTACGTATAGTAAAAAAACATTAGCTATTTATACGTTTTCTTTGTAAATTTCTAAATTTTTAATGCTACTGGATTACTGTGCTGCTAGTACTGCTACCCCTCACTATTGCCATTTTTAATGCGTCCTATGTTGAGAGGGAAAACTATTTATTTAAA
>JAHZNE010004590.1:0-104246 GCA_027744055.1 Callyntrura sp. NNG-2020 | reverse complement strand
TTTTTTTTTCTTCTGAAACCCCTTTTCTTCATCTTTTTCTCGGTTCAATTTTTTTATTCATCATCCTCGTACCATCATCATCTGCCTTCTACGCAGGTTTACACATTACACATCAACAATATATGTGTAGTGATGTTACATATGACTTCGTCGGTATACTCTCTCTCTCTCCTCTTGTCTCTTCTAGTAAATTGAAGTTTTGGCAGAAACGAGGCAATTGAATCGAGGCTTGCCTTGCCCTTTTCATTTCGGAATGAAAGAAGAGAACCAGTGTAGGTTTAGGAAGGTCCAACAAGTTCAATAGTTCGTCATAAGCTAAAAAAAAGTCGAAGAAGACCATTTTCAGAAAATTTTCCTGTAGAACATGAGATTATGATTAAAAACGGAAGGAGGTATTAAAGAAAAGGGTGGAGTTGGGTTTAACCAGGGACAATGGACAAATGCCATGTATGCTGTTTAGTACAACAGTATAATATTATAATATGTATGCATCTTATTATTATGATCATTATTTATTTATTATTACAATATTATGGGGATACAACGCAAACATAATTCTTTTATGTGATCTGTTCATAGCCATTCTCATTATTCATAATTCATGTACTCAAGAATTGTAGGATCACGTACACAGGTACACACAGACACACGTAAAGTTTAAGACAAAATACCAAAATGATTTTAATGGTAGGTAAATACGTATACATACGCTAAATGGCACTGCGAGAAACAACATAACATTGTGCTCACTCGTCGTGGGTTAATATGAATGCAGTCAACAAAATTATGGCTTTTTATTTATTTATTTTCCTTTTTTACCTAAATCATTGGGCAGCAGCAGTGGAAGAAAAAGCACATTCCCCGTTTAAATTTTATACAAATACATAAATAGAAATAACGCTGCTACGAAAACAATGTGAACAATGGAGTCTCATGTAATGTATAAATACGCTGTAAACTACAATACATTTACAATTACCCCATCCACACGGTAATCCAGTCAGGTCTAATGTCTACAGAGATCAAGTTTTCATGAATGTCATATTAAGAGTGCACAAAAGTCGTAAGCTTATTATTCTTGGAAGCATAATTTTTACATTTAAGGCATGAATCACGACTGAAATAAATCTTGATCATTTCATGTATCAAGTTAAATTGCAATATCTTTTTGTGGTAAAAGTACCCTGACTTTTCAGTTTATTTTGTTTATTTCTTCGCTTTCAAAGAATCCCTTTCAGGATAAACTCAACTTGTGCCCAACTGGATCAACACAACTATGGTGTAGGTACCTGTTGCCAGCCAACCAATTATAATAATAAATTATTCACAATAACTTATGGTATTACATATATTTGCCCAATTGAAAAATAACATACTTGTGGTTCCCCTTATTTATTAAAGCAGAGGCCGAGGAGTTGAAAGTCAGTAGCCAAACAACTTGTGTTGAAATTTAATTTAATCAGCCAGTTCTACAAGAAAATGTTTCTTTTTTCTTGCTTTCGCGTGAAACACATGTGTGCACACGAGTAATCAAGAAAACATTGCCGGGATATTTTTAACCCCAACGAACAAGTTTAATTGTAATTGTTATTGTCATGAGTAACTTGGAAAATTGAAATTGGAATACTCTTTCAGAAAAAAATATGAAGATCAGCAGTTATTGGATGATGAAACAAGAGATCAACAGCTCACAACAGAGTCGTATCAAACTCAAACCTGCTCATCATCACTGGTTGGACAGTGCATTGCAATACTGTAATAACAACAATTGTAAAGTAACCAAATCGGCGTCGTCGTCGAATATTACTACTATTATCAGCAGAAAGAGGAAGAGTGTGAGAGAGTTTCATCACGGCATTCAAGCAAGCACTTGACACACGCAACGACAACGTCGTAGCACCGGTGATTAAATGTTTAATTTTAAAATGTACACAACATTATAAGAAAGCATGGCACGGTGCGGTGATATCACACACGTAAATAAATTGATTCCCTCTCTCTCTCTCTGAGATTGTATGACCGAAGTAAATCAAGTCGGCCTGTCTCCTTGCTTACCTTTTCGCTGTCCAAAAGATCTATGGACTTGAAATTGTACAACGTAAAAATGAAGAAAGAAAAAAAGCAGAAATTCTCTTAATTGCTCATAAATATATATACTACCAGCATGTTTTCATAAAGAAGAAGTAGGGACAAATGAAGGGAGAATCATGAAGAAAACGATTACCTGCAGTCTATGATGATCACGATGATGATGATGATGCATGCCACATTATTTCAATCGTGGTGTCCATTTCTACTATTCTACTACTACCACCACCACTCATTGCACTACAAACAGATTGTGAGGCATCGTATCGCAATAAAAAGGATTTTTCACTTTTTTCCTCGCAAGAAGACAACATCTTGTCGTAAAGAGAACTGTCTAGCATTAATAGAAAAAAATGTCATCTCACGGCATCATCATCAACATCGTAATCAGCAAGACGTTTAGGCGGTAGGTATGCATGTACTTTTTTATTGGAGAATACTTCAATCCCAAATAGGCACGCATTATCCATCTCTTTTGTATTAATTTACTTGCCTGATAACAATATTTTAGTGATTCAAGGGTTATAGAGTAAGGTCTTTTGGTATTTAGGGTAGATTATCTCAACTTCGGCCACATTCCATGCCTTTCTCCGTAATGTCGGTTGTACACTCGCTTATGATTACGTACACATCTTACTCGAGATCGAGAATAATATATAATGTTTGCCTTATTGCAGTTGCGTGGGGATGAGGCAATGGCCAACAGAAAAAATACATGCCTATAGTTGATAGTATTCCCTACGCAGCGCAGTGTAGTACTCACATTTATCAACTCCTATTCTCTTTTTTTACTCTCTTCTGCTCAAATCCTCTGCAGAAGAATGATTTTTTCTTAACAAATGTTTTGTTCAAAGGACCACTTATTTTGATCAGTAGAACTGATAAGCCATTATTAACGAAGGACATTTGCTCTGTTGTGGTCTGAGAAAGCTCGCCTCTTGATGTATATTTCATTTATATTCAGATTCGGACAGGTAACAAAATATGTAACAACAAAAGGGATATGATATAGATAACGATTTTGACAAAGTTTTTCTACTAACGTTGGAGTGCACCAGGTTTATAAATAGTTCAGATTTGTTATGAAGGGTAAACATGCTTATAAGATCGTAAATAACCTAGTCCTAATTTATCAACGTCTTTGAGAAATTTATTCTGTTCTAGTCATTTTGTACTTTTTGGATTAATACTACGAGAAAAAATAGCACTTAATTTAAATAAAATACATTATGAGATTTAATTTATAAAAGAACGGAAGAGAAGATAAGAAGAAATGTAAATTTTCGTATGGGAACAGAGCTTGAAAGAGTGCTACTTCGTGCTTGTGCAGGATATACAAGTGTCCCACTTCTCAAATTATTTAATCAAGTTGTGTGATGATGAAAACCTAACGTATTCCATATAGAATGCATGATGACGACGTAGGTATTTTTGTGAAAGGTTCATCACGCTAAGAAATAATTTAAAAATGTTTAAAAACCTGTACAGACGTTTACACTTTAAGTATTTGTACTCCTTTTTAATTGCGTGGCCAAAAACAATGATTTAGAGGGAGTAAAATTAATTTATTACTTATTAATGAGTGCATTACAGAGTACTAATTTATCTCGATCCATGAACCGGTATTTCACCTCGCCAATGTAATCAAAACCTGATGTTCTGCTACAAAATTTATATCTTGTCATCTCTTGATCAGCGTCGACGACACGAAAAAATAATGCTTTTTTAGGGAATCAGTGTTTTGTCGAAATACCTGAATAGTGAAGAGAAAAGATAAAATTTTTAGTGAGACAATGATTTTGGCGAGCATTGCCATACCAGAAGAGGTTTATGCATGAATAAAAATGACAAATACAATGACAGAAAACAAGTGCGGTAGTCATTTAGGTGTTATGCGATGCCGGCAAGTGAGCAGAACAAGAGGCTTGAACTGCCGCTGCAGCCTGGAGACAAAAACCAAACAGGGTAAAAAGTGGTTCTTCAAAGTACGTGGATTGAAACATAGGACTAGGCTGCCATCTGTGAAAATTTTGGGAAAGTAATCTGGAGGTAAAATAACACGCTATGATATGGCAACTTGTGCAGGCTAACTCAAGTTGTCTTAAAAAAACTATTATTCTAACCTCAAGTAAAGCTTATTAGCGCATTGCTCTATTTTTGTAAAATGATATTAAGTACTCAACTACTACGTACTCTATTATTAGTGTCAAATTTAAATGGGAATAGGTAGCTAAAGGTCTTTTTGTGTATATCTCATTTTTCTCTTTAGGAAGTTAAGTAGAAGTAGAACTAAAGTTGTTGATTAACTACATTTGAGTTCAAAAGTTTTAGTATTGAATTGCGATTCTCGTTTTTTTTAAGTTTTTTGCTTCCTCTGGACATACATTTTATCAATTTACCTATAACTGCTAGCTATACTGCAAAAACTCGTTGGTTATTTTTATTTCCCTGTACCTTCACTCTCTCTCTCTAGTCTCTAACCCTCAATTTTGCATGAGGAATTTTCGATGCGTTTTAGACCAGATGTGCTCATGGTTTTGCGCTATCCCATACGGTTTGCTTTGGTATGCAGTAGTATGTAAGCGTTTAGCCCATAATTAGATGTAACATTTGCGGTGTTGAGGTAGACGTGTAGTTGGGAAGTAAATGGTGGACATTTAGAGAATCCCTGTTTTCACACATTTTGTTAAACATGATATTAGCAAAATAATATATATAAGTATTCACAAAAGTCCATAGTTCATTTCATTATCGTTGCACAGTTTCACGTAATATATGTTGTTGACGACTTCGTAACTTTTGAGGTTGTGGCCACATACCTGTTTTGAAAGCTATCGCGAGACTTTCCTAATGTGTGCAGCGCCGTAGCATATGATTTAAATCCAAGATACGACTTGAAAGTGGACAGACATGTAGTAGGCAGTAGTCTGAAGCTTATTGTTGGTGTCTGGAAATATAAAACCTGCTGTAGAGTTATAAATCATAAAATGTGATGGCGTGATGGTAGACATTTGCAATTGCAAGGTACTAAATCAATCTTTTTTTTATATACTGTTAGGAAATTAGCAGAAAAACAAGTGCAAGATTGTAAATGGTGATTGTGGCTCGTTCAAATATTTATGTAGTCTGGTGTAAAAGTACAAAGTGTAAGCATGACAAAGTTTTCGTCATGATAATGGATAAAGAATTAAGAAATGAAGCGGAATAATCGAAGTTAAACTTCACATATTATTTATGAATATATGTTTCCTTTATTTCCACAGTTGAACAAGGTTTGGGGGCTCACATTGAAAAGTTGGCGTGATAAGGGTTTTACCATAAAGAAAGCGATGATTGCGTTCCTAAATTACTTTCTTTAACGTTGAACATATTCCTCTATGCGAAAGTCCGCATACAGTTTTTCTCGCGTTGCTCTATCTCCCTGCTTCTCTCTCTCATTTCATCTTCACTTATTTTCATTTAGCGGAGCAGGGATTCTACAGCCTCAAGAAATGATTTTGTAAATTGTCGCTCAGAAAACCTGTCTACAGATGCGGTTGCTTGTTCACGGATGACTTGTCGAGATTCTGGAGTCATTAAGATTATGGTTCGTATTGCCACACCTACACATAAAAATTACACTGTAAGTATGTGCATCAAAATATCCTCTGTGTAGTCTTATCTATATGCTTATAGTGTTGCCCATATAAACCCAATATGTATATAATGATGATAAGGATTAATTAAAACGTGCTCTGGGTTAGATAATGTAAGTCATAAAGCCGTCATGGCAGGCCGGTTAATAGGCTTGGCACACGTAAATTTTTATAAATGCATGCATTTTACTGTCGTGAAAGTTGTCCTTTCTACGAATAAAAAATATTTGAAATCATGGGAAACGAAAGGCGCTCGTGTTGGGACAAGTGATTCGTGCTCAGGTTACAATTTTTCAAAGCACTTGTTAAATTCTTCAAATTCTATTGTATTAAATCCATAAGCTTATTTATGACATGCCCCGGAGGAAGACAAACTGCATAGTGCATGCGACATACCTATCCCGAATTGTTCGTTCCATGTAGTGTGCATGCCTATCAGCGCATCACGAAATTCCTCTCTGAGCTCCTCATACGAAATACTGACACGGAATTGGACATTTTCCTCAACAGACAAATGTTTACATAGGTCTTCCATATCTTGCACCCTGGAAGCATCCTCCTGATCTCTACAGCTACCAATTATAACCAACTTAATTTGATTCCATTCGTCTTCTCGCAAAATCTCTCGAAGTTGGTACATCGTTCGAATTTGAAGAGGGTGATCCTTTTCGGTGCGGAATGGAGCGATGGATACAATCTTTACGGAAGCATTTTCCTCAGTATCCCTCTTTTTGGAGACTGCTTTAAAACCGTCAATGTCACATGGCGGGAACACTTTGTACGTCCTACTGGGACATTGCCAAATTTGGTGGATTTGCTCCTCCGTCCAGCTCGAGTTAACCATGATTATGTCACTGCAGTTTCCGGCCCAACGATATAAGATTGAGAAAAACTTGTGGTAAAACACTCGGAAATACGAGGTCACTAGTTTTTTAGATGCTGTGGGTCTCAGTTGATGATTAAGGAGATAAAGTGGTTCCGATCGGTACAAGGAAAGTCTGTGAAACATATCTGTAGTTATAGTTGGGGAATGAATGTAGCAGCCCACTCGACAATCGCCCAGATATTTAAACAAGGGAAGTGTGAATGAGTACCCTGATGTATCAATGTATACATCTGTAAATCACAAGAAGAGGAAAGAAAGTTCTGTATTTTATAGTAACTAGCATTATTCAATGAATAAAGGCTATACAAAATGTTACAGGAGGGGTCTGTGTTACTTTTTTAACATGAGATTTTCCTTTTATCTTTCGATGTTTCCTGGCATGCACTTTTCAAGTAATCTGTATTTTTGCATATTCTACTTTCTCGATGAATAAATAATTACTTAATTAGTTTAATTAATTTTTATTGGTCTTAAAATAAAATTCTGCACTGGTTGTCGTTAATAACTTTGCCCTAGTTTAAATTGAGCATATAATGTAGTGCTGTATTCAGTTTACTTTTGAATACTTTATAACTACAAAATGCTTACAGCGGAGGCCCCATAGCTCTTACGGCCAAGATAGAATTTAAAAAACTCAATTTTAAAAAGCTCTACTCTTAATTTCAAATCTATTGCTACAATTCAAAAGCTATATTTTATCTCTCCTCGCTTTCATCATCGTCGTACTTAAAAGTCAAGTGTCAAGTACACACGAACTTATCCGTTATGTATGTAGCTAAACTTGGTGAGGTATTTCTTCCATGAGAGAAACGTAAAACGGAATCTTTTAAAGATGACTCGAAACCATGATTCCTTACGATTACCTATAATTTATCAATTCTACAATACACACTCCTCTCATTTTTCACGGTTTCTATTTCTTATTTGGTGACTGTTTTGTTACTTTCCTCAGCAAATAAACCTAACCCTGCTTTTACATTCAGTCATGTCGTTACTCTTTTTTTTATTACGGCAGCATGAACACCTACTTGTTTAATCTTAGGGGGGATGGAACGAAGGGTTATAAATATGCCCATTAGATATGAAAGATATTACCATTCTTAACACATTTTCAGACATTGGAAAACAAAAATTTTCATACCAGGAACGAATTTCATGAGAGCCTCAAGTCCTAAATACATAGAGCCCAAGCTCTGTCCCAAAAGTGTGAAAATTCGATAGTTTAGTGGTTCCACCCATTTCCGTTTATGCAAATACACCAACTCCACTGGATCTGGAAGCACAATATTGAAGCGCTCTTTAACGTTTGAGAAGACCTCTTCCGGGGAAGCATTTGTATCTCCAGTGTATACTATAAATTGAGAATCTGGATATCTATAAATAACATTAAAAGTATACGCATTCATTAGATTCCCGATTAGGTTTTTCGAATGAGGCATAATCATTTAACATTTTCTTGTTACTATTTGTCTTGTGAAAGCACACATATCATTTCACAGGGAAATTGAGTAATACAAAAAGATGCTGAAGTGAGAATAATTTTTATTTTTGGTTTGTTTAACCAGCACGATCACACGTTTTGTAAAAACATCCAACTTTGGGTTCGTGATGAAACCAAAAATTCCTTAACAACCACATTCATCTTTTTGTGGTTGACCATTCAAATCAGCTAGAAGAACAACGTAAATTGTGTGTACCGTAAACACTTCATAAAGCCCAATCGGAATTTATCTAATTTACTTTCATCATTCATGCCGCGATACATACATAACATGGATACCACATAATATTAGGATATTTTATATTAGCATTCATATTCGTAGGAGACCAGAGACATTTTATGGCATTTATGTTCAAGCATAAATTGGATGTAAATAGAACTATTTAGGAGTGAACGATTCATTAAAATTGTCTGCATTTTGTCAATTTCTATACATTTTCACCCAAAGTATTGAAACTTGACACAATATCAGACGGTAAACGTAGTTATACGAATTACAGAGCATGACTTATTTAAACAGAGGGGAGACTGCAATCATTTGATTTTAACGTGGTATTTCTAGGAGTAAGTTCTTTGGAAAATAAGGTTATGTCTCTACTCTGTGCACATGCTTCTCTAAACTCAGAGACCGATGTCTAGAAAAGTCTTCATTTAAACCACTACTATTACTTAATTTTCAAACATAATGAATTATGTGCTTTTACGTTCGTGATGTGTATACAGTTGTGGGATACAATTGAAAAAATCTGGAATGAAAAACAGCAAAAATCTCTAGTAGTTCTTGTAAAAAGGATAAGAAAGGGTGTACGGTGTAGTGCGGCCATTTACACAATACACATCCGCAGTAATGTATTGGCAAGGGGGTTCACATTACTTCGATTAAATTTCCAGGCAAATGAGTACGATTTAAATGTAAATAAAATTATTGTAGAATTGAGTTAATTGGTGAATGAGAATCACATGAAAATGAAGTCACTTGGATTTTGGATATTAAAATGTAAATTGGCCCATTTGTTTAGGTACTAAGAGAAGTGGCGATCCAAGTTCATCTTGCAACGTAATTCATGAATTACTTTTGGCAAATATACTGCCGTATACAAACTTTTTAATTCTATGACGTTTCCGGGCTATAATTTCGGGAGACAAGGGGCCGGCGAACAGACTTGCAGGAGGATCATATAGAAAGGAATAATTGGTATTTAGGGAGTGAACCCTAATCTCTCATCTTCGTATTTCTCTACGACGATTCAATGAGGTACCCTTGAATTAGGTTTGTTTTTAGAAAACATGAACAGACTGATGAGATAGAGGTACACACAATTTAATCATAATGTACTTTGTTGTATTTTATTCCTCTGTAAAAGAAATGCGTGGTAGTGGTAAACATAGTTTAGTGTGAATCTGTGCCGTCTGTGCTTTTGTTGTTTCTCTTCTTCAGTCTGATAAATAGCAGTACACAATAGCAATGCAAGATGTAATAATAGTAATATACCCAGTGATTATGATTCATTATACTGTATGTGTGCATAATAATGATAATCCAAACGTTGTGCAATGCACATGACTACGTAAAGTTTAACAACAAAAATGAAAGAATTTCTTCCAGCAAATGAAAAGGTTGACAGGGGAGTTTATAATCCAAAATTGTACACTTAGTCCCACATAGCTGTAAGTCATATCCTTGATTAGACTATATTATGCCCCTAAAAACAACTTTTCCTTGAGACTGAGACGAGGACGAGACTTTGCATAAATGGCTTGGGAAGGGCGCTGTTCTACGTGACAGACGTACAAACAAATGACTGACAAAAGTAGGATTTTAGTCAGTAATATAAATGGACCAATTAAATTTTTCATTACATTAATTTAAATTGTATCGTTTACAGCATTTCAGATTTCATGTATATATATTCAACTATTCAAAACAATCCTTATTTCTTTTCTTTTATCGACTTTCTCAGCAAGAAAGTTAATTGAAACGAGAAAAAAACATTTTAAAATATCTAACGTAATTATTTATTTACACCTACTACTTCGAATTGAGAATCCTCTCTGTCAAATCCTCTTACAACGGTTCGATCCAGTCTGACGTCATGACAGAAAAAAGTTTCAGCACCGTAAAACCATAACGTCAGCATCGTTTTGTAGCGTTACAAGCTTCATCTGAAAACAGCTAGATTGTTCTTTGAAAACCAAATTTACTTGAATAGTAGGGTAGAACAGTAATAAGTAGGGTGCTTGAAATTTATGGAACAAACTGTATTACAACGTGATGAAAAATATTAAGCCTCTTGAGAACTGGCCATGGCCATGAATGCGAGAATGAAATGCAATGAATGAAATGAAATAAAAAGGTAAGTGCACAACTACAACACTCGACTCCAAAAGGGAAATACATACACAGCAATATATTCTAGTAATATGTTGTTATAAAGAAATCGACCATTGATGTTTACTTGGAAGTAGAACTTTGTTTATTGTGTACTTCCTACCTTGCTTGAAGACTTTTCAAGGCTAACCACAAAACTCTTTCTCGGCCTGTGCCAGAATTACAGTAAGGATGAAATATTCCAATAGATGTACGTTCCTCCACCGTTGATCCATTCTGCAATGCCTTCCTTTTCCGGATATGCTAAATATTTTTGATGAACATAAAAAACACACTAGAATTACGCATTCAATTGCCGCTGTGAAAACCGCTTTTGATTTTGAAAGTGTTCGTAACATTAAAATGAAGGAGACTAAAGGAAATGTGAAGGGGCCATGGACCATTGTAAAAAGTTAATATTTCATAACTACAAGTGCATATAGTTCATTTTTAAACAAAACAGAAATAGTTATCAAAATTAAAATATGTATTTATTGCTATATTATAAATGTACTAACAATTATCAACGTTCGTTACACAATGTTATAAATAAAGTGAAAAGTTAATTTGAAAAGGAAACCATTTAGACCTTTTTTCGTCGCATATTTTATTACCTTTTTTAGAAAGAGAAATATCAGGCCAACTGATATGACCCATAAAACTCCAGTAACAAGAAGTATGAAGACAATCATCTCTATTGGAAGAGCATAGTCATTTGTTGCTGGATAAGAAAAAAATTGGTTTTTAAGTGAAGAGGGAAGTACGGACGGATACAGCGTACACCTACCTACTTATTCACAAGTAAGGGCCTGCCTGCTATCTAATTATTTGAAGCTGTCATCGAGAGGCTGAACCATAAAATTGCCCTAACAAATAATTTAGGTGTTTATGGAATTCTTCACGCAAATGTAACACCACCAGAATATGACCACTTTTTTGGGTATGATTGTAGGTAGGGCAGGGATATTACACAATCTGTATACTTGCATAAACATCCGTGTTATTTCACTTTTGGTGGGATTGACCCAAGAGTATGCATGTCTGTACAAGCTACCGCTACGTCTATGTAGTATATGCAGCGTAATATGCTGAATAGATCGAATTACGTTCTCAGTTTTGAACCGAACAAAGAAAAAAAGATTCTTCCTGTAAGAATGATTGACAGGAGGCGTACTAATAAATTTAACATAATTTATGACATTATTACTCAGATTAAACATCCCGTAGAACTATAGAACTGCGACAAGTGAATTTTAGAATTTCCTTCGTTGCACTTTGCATTGTACTCTTTCAAGAATAGCCAAATAAATGTAGCTTTGTAAGCAATTAAGTAGTGCTCAGCGGCATATGTATTATAATTATAAGTCCCTAGAAGTACATTAAGATCGCCGATCGCATGGAGTTCATACCTGGGAATAGCATTCTGAAATTTAATGACTGTGATAAGATGAGATGAATAAAACTGCGAAACTGAAGGTGATGGAGAATCAGAGCTAGAAATAGTCAGTTTTTAAACGGTGGACTCTACAGTGGCATACGGTTGAGCAGCAATGCTGATATATATAGGCAATTCTAACAGACATTGTATTCCATAGATCTACCTACCGAATGTTAACAAACAAACTTGCTTGAAGTCATCACTATTGTTATATTGTCGATTCCATTCCTCATGCCCCTTCGTCTATTTCGTCGTAGGGATATAGACTAACAATGTAAATGTAGATAAAAATGATATTTATGTTAGTTTGCAGTAAAATATTTACCTGGCCGCATAGAAAAATTTACGGCTGTCACCTTTAGTTCTAACATTTTCCCTTCTGTTGGTGGTCGTATTCCCCCAAAGCTACAAAATCCGCAGAAGAAAATAATTCTTTGTTTTCTGCCGGTGTCGAAGATGCATTTTAATGGTTACATTTAGTGTTTAAATAGCTTTAGCCAACTCCCTATTAGAATGTCAGTTCCAATACGATCAACGGTAATCTAATTGGTAGATCTAGAGTAATTTTTCCTCACAAAAATGATGCACATGAATTAACAAGTGTTCTTTTGCATCATTTAACTGCCTATAAGTAATATTATTTTATTTTACCATATTTATATATATTCTTTAGTAATGTAGTTAAAACAGTAGCGGATTAATAGTAAACTACTAACTCTAACTCCTCGATGACATCTAGCATTGACTGAGGTAAAAATTTAGTTTTTACAAACATGCAATTTGTCTAACTCTGTAAGTACAACTATCCCAAATTAACTACCTAAAATCGTGTTGTAATGTTAATAAAAATATTTATTTGCACACCTACCTTTACTCTACACACAAGTTTACATCTTGACAACACCGGGTTTATATTGAACTGGAACTAACCATACTAGTTAAAATCAAAATTGAATATAATTTACATACACGCCTTGTACTTCGCCCACTGTAATGCCTGAAGGATATAAATATTACACTGCTTTTATTTCATTATTCATTACTAACAACGGAGAAATCCAGCACTTTAACAGGGAAGAATAATCTCATAATAATACTTTACGTAATTGTAGTTATTTCACGTTGCTAAATATTCATGGTAATCACAAAACCTTCTCAAAATCAAGTCTTTTAAAGTATGGAAGCAACATTGATTGCCTGTTGTGAGGAACGTCACTTCACTCTGGGATTATCTATTTGCACCATTTTAAATATTCACCACTCAAATTAGTAAATACAACTAGTCCATATGTTTATGCTAAAAACAATATAACAAAAAATCCAACGATGAAATAGTTAGCCAGTGCCACAACTACATATTTTAAAAATGTTCGCACGACTGTTGCTGGGATACAAATAAAAACTTATTGTATCTACATAATATCGTGTCTATCCGTGTGCCTATTCAGCACACACTTTCTTTTCTTCCTCCTTTCTCATTTTTATTTCGTGCTATATGCCTGACAGTTTGGGAACACGCGTACTCTCCCGAGCAGTTCCGATAGATATTATCAGCTGAACTCTATCACCAACTGTCCCAAGTAACGGTTGGAACCAACTTGGAATATCGACGTTAACGCACCACCTGCCATGTGTACTCACAATTTCGTAACACACCTGTCATAGTCAAAGATCCATGATTATGCTTCCGGTGGAATGACGTTTCTATGAAATAATAGAAAATGTACACTATTTGGGCAATCTGACTAACAACAACGGTAGTAAGAAGATATTACATGTTTATCCTTATAAAATATGCAATGTCAGTCAAGGCATTAGTAAGAAAGCAACAAAGGAATTTTTGTCATCCATCCACTTTCATTTGACTGTGCTGTACAGTATTACGTCTGCTGCTGTAGGTCATCACTGCACTGTCAATATCACCTTCCAATCGCATTTTGAATTTCGATTCACCCGTCACCGCTGAGCACCAAACGACGAAAACAATGGGAGTGAAAGGAGCATGAACAACAACGATTACTTAAATGACACGTATTTTCTTCCTTGAAAAAATTTAAAATGTACATTTAATTGTAAATACACACTATTCAAATGAGGAAAGAGATACTCATTTGATTCAGCTTTGGGACTAATTTGTTGGAAGAAAGTACGCTCACAAATTAATTTGATTGTGACAGTCATTATGCTTGTACTACCGTTAATGTGCGTTAGATTTTACATTATTTTTTGTAGGTAAGACGAAGGCAATTGCAAGGAATCACCACAAATGGAAATTGGCTTTTAATTATATGGCTTTTTGCTGAGGACAATAATTTTATGCATATATAATGCGCCGATTTTAATCGAATTCTGCTTTCCATATTATGTCAACGTCGTAGCGGAGGACGGAGACAGTATAAATAGAAGCTTCAGGTCTAGTTTTCATTTATTATTACGATTGACGAGTTACTCTCAAGTTCAATTTTTACAATTTTAGAAGGATAATTTTTCCAACTACATTTGAACTGTTTTCCGTTGGGCAACGCCGTTTATGATTAACGTATTTTCTAAGCAAGAAATAATCCAGGGTACAGGAATCCGCTTGTGAACAAAATTCGGTCAGTTTGACCATCTCAGTCTTAAACCTTATATCCGGAACAACTGCCTGGAATACATTTGATCAGTTTTCCTTCGTACAGCGCTGTTTATGGTTAACGCATTGTCTAAGCAAGTAAGATTCCAGTTTACGGTAATCCGCTTGTGAGACAGAATTCGGCCAGCTCGGACATTTCAGTCTCAAATCTTATATCCTGAACAACTGCTTGGAATTTATTGCAATCATGGTAAGTCCTGAGTTTCATTTACTGATTTTACTCGTATTTGTGAGGATACCGACATTATGGTCATTCGACGCGCCCTGAGAATGGTAACAAAGGAGGCTGTTGGGTTTCCAAGCTCAGCGATCAGTGGCAAGCAACAGCTCGCATGGTTTAAAGTACCAGCACCGCCAGTTTGGAAAGTTTTCAGTCTTACTCTTTGTTTTATAACCGTATATAAATAGATTTTTACTACGGACTAGTTTGATAGTTTGGAAACCGTTGCTTACAAAATTATGTGCACCAAAATTTGCAGCCACAATTTACATCATCCTATAATTTTTAGCCCAAGGGTAGTTTACCACGTCGATGTCCTTTTTGCCTCTGTCATGGGTGTGATTAATTTGTTGCGACTTTCTATTTGCAAACAGATTATGAGGAGATTCAATTTAGTTAGTCTTATTGAACTATACACTGAAAACTAATACTAATAATGGTTTTTCCCTAATTTTAGTCTCTCCTAATGGGAACAATAAAGAACAAGACCGGCATTCTTCGGCAGTTTAAAAACATGTCGCTGAAGGAATTGGAGTTCAATGTAGAGGAAGAATACGACACAGATGGCATAGATGAAACTGAATTTACTGATGAAGGCTCTGTAGCTGGACAGACCTCAAAAAAGGTAGATTTGAATTCATAAGATTATCTTACGATATTGTAATCCGATTTTTTGAAACCCTAACCCTGTCTATGATATTTCTAACATTTTAGAGAGTCCGAACTGAGAAAACCTCGATTGATGAGGAAGAGGCCGGGACAGCGACCGCGATCAAGAAGGAGAAGACAGACGTAGGCATAAAGGTAAAAACAGAGAAAGATCTAAAAGAGAATACGGGAGATAACTTGAAAAAATTTACGGGAGAAGGTCTGCCACATGTTCCCGCTATGAAATTAGAGGGAGTTGAAGAAACCACGGATAGTGAAAATGATCCTAAGATGAAAAAGCGCAATACCTTTCTTATGAAGCGATTAAATGCCATGTATGGTTATACTTCTGGTTTATCAGTGGAAGAAGTTCTAAAAGTATTAGAGAATGTGTACTTGTATGAACGACATACTGTCATTGGAGACGATAAGTTTATTAGTACACCACTTCACTCCTTAAAGCAAATAGCAAGTAGATATGGAGAAACAATTCACAACGAGGTGATCTATATAGCTAATGAGGAGCTGCCTAAGCCACTTGTACGAGTTGAATTTTATGTTGGCTCGTTTAGAGGTACACGATTAAATGCCTTTACAAAATGTTTACCTCCTGTCTAATACTCATACTAATACAAATTTAATTTATCTTTAATGTGATAGGTATTGGTGAAGCATTCAACAAGCGAATGGCGGCACAATTGGCAGCCATTGATGTCCTTATGAGAATTGAAAAAGTGACCATGGTGGACTACATAACACCCTTTGCCATCTTCCCTGGCTGGCGAATAAGACCCCAGGTTTGTGAAGACCTGATGTTGTTTTGTCAGAAGAACGGGTTAAAATACCCCCGCTACATCCTTAAAACTAATGTTTTAAATCCAGTAGCCCCAAGTTGCACGGTCGAAGTTTCAATTGGAAAAGAAATAATTGGAGGTAAGTATATTTGTATAAGTCAATTTCTGAATACTATAGTTAAACAAGTTGTTATTTTCCGTCCTCAAAAACGAATGCGTTCAGTCAACAAATACTATATTGGTTGGGGAAAGTTTTGATTGACAGTGCAATAATGGGGAGTAAGCTTTTATGTGTACATTTTCTGAATAATTGTATTAAAACAACACTATTTTTATTTTTAGAAGGCAAAAGTGATTTGGCGTATGTAGCACGTAAGTTAGCTGCATTAAACGCCATTGAAAGTATGACTGGAGATAAGTACCCCTTGGAATATGTAGCATTTGGAAGCGCATGCACGTCTTACGAGGAACTTATTGAATCTGGACACGTCCCTGTCATTTCTGAAGCCGTAAGTTATTTTTAAAAAATTGATATTTACGGAGATTCCACAGATATTATTCTAACGTTGTTAATTCATGATGTCACAGAAAAAGCAATGGCTTTTAGATGAAACTGCACTGGGAATCAGCAGTGCAGCCCGAGGTATGGCCCCTATGGAATTTGACGTTATGGAAGAAAAACTATTCATTGAAGAAATGAAAGAACTGAAGTTACAGAAGAGGGAAATAACAATAACCACATCAACAGCTTCCAATGATGGTGAAAGAAAAGTTCAAGTGCGAGAGTGACACCTCTGTGTGTGTTCATTATTCAACTACACATAAGAGTTTAATTGTGTATGTTTTATTTCATAACTAAAAAGTCAACTAAGCAAGCCAATTTATACTTTTAACGCAGAATAATAATAAAGTACATTTCCTTCATAATCCATTGTAACATTGTTCATTTGCAATACAGTAATACGTAATAAATGTGTTATTGAAGATACATACATACAACATACACTACAATTATAATTTAAATGGTATGTTTTTGGTAGCTAGCTAACAACAGCTATTTGTTTATAATTATTATTCAGATATCCATGTTTTTTTAAATTTAATTTTCCCCTTCACCATTATATTCAAAAAAATCCATCATAAATTCACCATAACATCAGTATTAACCGACTATCATAGCTGCTAATGAAGCAAATTCACATTTCTTTTAAAACCATGTTATTCAATATGTTGCTTTCGAAACAGCACGTTAAGATTATTTACACACATAATTTTACAATTTTCTTGGTCTCTAAAGTACGTCACAGGTAAATTGGTAAATTTTATTAGTTTTGCCTCCCCAAAAGACGAATACAAGTGTAATGCAGTCAGCTTTATTCATTTTTTTCTTAGTATGCAAGCTTTCTGATTATGATAGCAAAATAAACACTTTCCCTTGCTTCGCCTTAAAATCATAAAAATGGAGCTTTTGCTTTGATAATTAAAAATGTTGGAGAGATTTCCATGGCTTAACATTGGCTTTAAAACGAATACATACATATATACTTTGGTTCAAACAATCAGATAGCACATCATAGATTTGACGTTATAAAATATGCACCCACATAATAAAAGAGTTTCTTATCGACAAAGATCATTACATTCAGGGAAGATAAGGAGTGATTCAAGTGCCGAGGAAATAACTAAAACAGCTTCGCTATAGATTTAATTGTAACCTTCAACAGTAAAATACGCAAAACTAAAAACACCAGTTGCAAAAATTACCCAACATATTCCACCGGACACAGAACAAACCTGTTTACCGACACATCAACTTAAATGAATAGAATAGACACTCTGTTACTATCAGTATATTGTATTTAGACATCAGACTACATCAAAAATTAATAGATGCTATTTCATTTTTATTACTATTTTTGATATTACACAAATTACGGCCTTTAAAATTGAAGAAACCTAGTAACGATTTTCTATTACCTATGCAAACGTCTATTTTTCCTTACCAGTACTAGTAGGTATGTATTTAATTGTACATGTAGTGTTTATCCCAAGTTTATATTTAGTTATACTACGTTTACATAATATACTCTATCCGTAGGTAAGAAGGAGACATTAATATTGTAATATGTAAGGATTTGATTTTTTTACTTCCAATGCTGATGGTTAAAATGTTTTGTATTTCAAATGGTTTAGTTTTGAATGAAGTTGTAAATTCTTAGCAGCCATTCAAGTTTTGTAGGAGATTGTATTTACTCGCCAGGTTTTTGTTGGATGGCTGTGATGGAGAGCCTTCGAATGTTGGGTTTATCATACTCCTCCATGCTCATTGTTCTCTGGCGATTAAGTTGAGGAGCGTCACCTTCTCCACCGGAAATAGTACGTTGCCTCTCAACTCCTGGCATAGCAACCGATGTCAACAATCCTTGTCCCTTGCAGAAAAGCAGAATGCTTTGGGCAACTTTCTCAGGCTGCAAAGAAAAGTATTAAGCCATTGTTTTATGAGGTTCTCTATGAAATTAATCGTGTATTTGTTTCAGTAATACGCACCGCCTCATTGATGACATCACCGACATCATCAATCTTAAGCAATTGGGTCTTTTGTTTATCCATCATGGTATGTAAGTGCTGTACAGTTGAACCGTATGATCCCTTGGTTCCAGCAAGAAGCAAAGTATCAATCTTCAAATTCTTTTCCAAGGATCCAGTGATGTCCTTCCGGCTGCAATTGGACAAAAACGGTATTACTTAGAATCCAGAAAAATGACGGAGAAAAAATTTGGAACAAAGACACTTACTTAAGGAAAGCATCGACATAGCTTTTCAGATTCTTTGCATTAATAGCAGATCGCAACTTGGCTTGGTAGTCCAAGATGGTCTTTTCACGATCCTTCAAGACATCGTCATTCTCAGCGGCAAGTTGCTAAAGAGGAAAACAGGAACAACACAATTTTTTATTAGAGTGTGTTCATAGTTTATTAAGCCATGAGAAGTACAAATCAGCATTTACAAATAAATGTACAAATGCCTAATAACATATTCGTAACTAGCAATACTTGAGGGATTGCACATTGAGCAACAACCAGTACGGGAGGCATTCTATGTTCACTGCTACGAACTAATTCTTTCATGTTAACAAACGTTGTTCAATATTGACCATACATACCCTCCACCAAATTACAACAAAGGTGATAATTAGTAAGAAGTAGGTTTTACAACAAATTTTGCAGATTATTTAAACGGTACAGTGTACTTTTACCAGTTGCAAGAACGACAACGATTCACTGTTAGTATTTTAAATGTCTTTACTAAATGGGAAAACTACGTTTATACAAGCAACGTAGCTCAATCCTCCTGATCATCAAATTACACAAATAAGGGAACTGATTGATTAGAACTCATTCATACACATTTATGACCATCAACATGATGCAAGAAAATTTTAGGTTTTGTGCAGTTTGCATTTTATTTACCCATGTATGGTCTTTAATTTCAAGGTATTAATCGGAAGTGCACGATGGGAATTAGTCCGTCTATGTCAGGCATTCATTTTGAAATAACAACAGATCCAAAAATAATATCAACAGAAATAAACTTTTTACTCTTTGATGCTTTGCAAATGTCACGGTGATCTCAAAGCACTCAGGTAATTGAGAAATGACATGCAATACGGTGCGGCAGGGATTTCTGATTTGAAATTATAAATTGAATATCATTCTGCGATTAAACTGAGAGACATTTTAACCAATTGTTTTTACCAATAAAAAGTAAAAAGGCTTCAGATAAAATATAAGTTTCTACAAATCAAAAAATGGAAACATTCAGAATAACTAATGATAGTTATTAATTATGCTCGTTTCGTACAGCTTTATGGGAGAAAATAAATTGTAAATAAATAACTCGATGTTTTTATGAGATTTATCATCGCATGAATCCGAACGGAACTGAACAGGCGGGCAGAATACTGTAAACACAAAATACAAATGGTGACGGTAACAAGTGTTAAGACAAGCATAGAAGCAGTAGTGCAAAATTATGTGTTATCAGGAGTATCTGGCATTAGACCGATAATATTATTTTGAATGACATATTGCAAGCAATTTACAATAAAAATATCAATTTGGTTCGACTGAAATGGTTCGAACGTGTAGACGAATTAGGATGTTATTTGGTCACGGAATGTTTAGAAAAAATGTTGAAAAGTAAACTTAATATAGCAAAATAGCAATACAAAACTAGTTTGAGTACGAGATGTATTAAAATACTACTACATGTATGCAGTGTATGTGTTACAAAGTAATTAATATCACTGGAGAACAAACAAAACATCACGACTATAAACGACTACAAGATTTACAGTGTGGTTTTGGTACACACGGTAGCATTAAGTGGCAGACTTGATCACATGAATTAAACAAACAGTCTAAGAAGATACGCTTTTTAGGATTAAGGTGTACACAGTTACATTTAATTTTACAATACTATGAATGAGTATTATTTTGTAAAAAATTGCAGTTAAATTGATTTAAGATAAAGTGTAACAAAATGTTAATGTGGGAGAAAGGTATCAAACATAATAGGTATTAATTGTAATTTTTTTTACAGAATTTTCGATTTTAATCAGCTTTCCAAAATTTGAGATTACTTTACCTCTTCAACACGCTTGTAGCGGAAGTGGCGGAGAGCGACAAGGAAACATAGTGATAAAAGAGAAGAAGAAATAGACACAAAAGATGAATTTTTAAAATTTTAAAGATCAGTTTAGATAGCTTTCAGAGAATTAGAAACCCAAAATCCACTTCTTTAATTTTGTTACATATGCTCGAACGCATATAATCCCACTCATACTCGATAAACGAGTCTGCTTGTGTATGAGACAGCGAACGCTCATCAAAACATTTCAGAAGAATAATCCTGAAAATACTGACGTAGACAGATACAAAAAGAATGGAGAAGTCCTAAAAATGGGCGCAAACTTGATCGTGTGTTTTTAATTTACCTGAAAAATCAAAAGTATTTTTGAAAACACAACTAGCGCTTAATTTACTGATGGATATGCATAGAAGAGCTACCGCGCAGTGGAAGGTGGCAGTGCACATATTAAGCATTGTTGTGTGTGTGGCACGCTTGAATATACTGTCATCAAGCAACAGAAATTAAATAGCATATACAAATTAAGATTTTTAAATGGTTGAAGTGTCCGTTGCCTTCATTTGGAAGAACATCCTTATATGTAGATTGATTGTACGTAGATATGCTATTCTTAAAAATAAAAAAGTATCTTGCAGGATGGAGGATGATTGCGTCATTCGGTCAATCAAATAGAACTGCAGAAATACTTTTTTTCGTACAGAGGCCCATTCATGGAAGTCTGTTCATAATGCATTAGACTGCACTCAACATATTCTTTGAAATTCCGTCATAACTTTCTTCCGATTTCCAAGAGAGCACGCTTTTATGGCGTAGGTAATCATGAAAGTTTATTTATTTCCGAACAGCTCGTATTACTTTCATCGTACGAAGGATCAACCACAACTTTGCTAGTTGGAATGCACAGGTTGAGAAACTCATAAATGATTATATGTTATGATTTATGTGGAGAATGTTCGACATCAGGGGAAAGTATAAAAACAGGTACTTACATGTCCAAATTTGTGGAAAACAAGATACTGCTCCGTGGTTGGGTTATGCCCAACTTGACCGAGCTTCCAGTTCCTGAACTGTTGGAAATAAAGAAGTTTTTAAAGTTTTTTTATTGCAAGGATGCAGAAACTACTTTATATGAGCTTCCGATTCCTTTTGACTTAAAATTTTATTATGACATTTATTCGTACGGAAGCCAGTGGGTTGAGTCAAATAACAAAACAGCAATAAATGTAGAAAGAAAATGCGAGAGAAAGTTTTATGGGCACGCTACATATTACAACAGAACATACTGATACATATTTATTTATTTACTTACTTTGTCTTTGAAGTAATCCATAACGGAAGTTTTTCCAGCAGTAACGTTCACCAAGATAAGTCCCAAGCAACGGGAAGCATGAGCCATTCCAAAACGCAAAAGAATGTTGGCCCCGGCCCCTTCACCCAATCCAATAACATACTTGATGTGCAAGAAATCCAAAACAGTTACAAGATCCTCTCCAATCATTTGCATGGTTGGGAACTGGAAGCTGCAAATCAATAGTTAAAAAGTTAACCTATGTTAGTAGAAAAGTCAGCAAAAAGAAATCAATGGACGACACAGAACTTAATCTCGGGGGAGAACATAAAATTGTTACGAGTGAAAGCCCGCATATATGGGAAAGGCAATTAATAAATCAACCTACTCTTCAGAAAGAGCCGACGCATTATCCTCTTGGCCGGGAATATCCACATGGATGAAGACGGATCGCTCCTTGATCTCACACATTGTTGGATGTTCAACAAAGTCGTGGAAGGATGTATCTGAGAGAATTAGGAAAGTCCTCGTTTGCTCACTGCGGTATTTAGTTACCGTAACAACTAAATAAAAAAAATACATGTGATCTACTTACGGTTACATCCCAAGTCATGCACGGTGAGGAAAACAGCCCTCTTGTCCTGTTGGGAGAGATCTCCCTGAACATACACACTCAATGGGCCGCATCGCTCAGTGGGCACAATGTGCTTCTGCAAATATGAAAAATTAGGTAAATGACATAAGTGAATTATTACCTTCATTTTTAAAGCATCAAGCTCATCATAGATAGCGCTCGTTTGTTGATTGACATTTGCCACATGTACAGAAAGCAATAAAATCTGTGCAATTAGTAACACTATACATAAATGAAGCATATTCATACACAAAAGGCCATAAATACTTGCTTGCAAGCTACAGAAACTGAGTCACGAGTTACAAAACTTTACAATTAGTCATCGTCTGATAGTGGGATGGACGAGGAGACTTTTAGTACCCTGTGTTTATATTTCTACGAAATTCTTTTAAATAACGGCGACGAGAATCTCAAATTTTACGTAAGGTTTTCAAAATGTTATGACATCAGATCCACTCCATTTTGTCATTAGTGAGCGCCAGCCCAAGAGCATGTCAATTAATTTAGCAATACGGAAAAATGATTTTGATGTGAGGAATATACAACTGTTCCATTCTCACAAGTATGTTTTATTTTTTTAATCAAATTAGGTCATACGAAGTGAAACCGGATCTGGTAAGGTATCGGTAATAAAAGTAGAAGCTAACGAGTTAAAGGTAATGTTTTTCATCACGAATTTATCGCACAAGTTCTTTCAATGGGCATCTTTAGTGTTATTATCGTGACGTGAAATATGAGAAAGCGTAATAACAGGTCGATAAATAATAATAATAATTTAGTGATAGATTGAGTGAGATGAATGTTATCCAGCATATTACGTGTAATTTGGCGTATCGGTGGTACTTGCAACATTATAAAATTGCTCAAACGCCAAAGCAATATATTTGCATAATACAATTTTCTTTGAAAACATCGACCGTATCATAGACTACATTTTTAAAACGTTCCCCTCTTTTACGTTGTTTGACAAAGGGAAAATACAGTAGCAGATGAGAATTGAATAGAAGACCAATTGTGAATTTAGTAAGGGGCTACGCAGCCAGCCACTATTAACATTTTTAGAAGCGCACAGCATTTCAGGCTTCAAAGCGCTGTTATTAAACTTTCATGGGGAAATTTCAAATTACACTGCAAGTTCATGCCACTCAAACGAGTGCAAAAAAGGGACTGGAAAGAAATAAGGCATCTTTGCTAGCTATGAAGGAATGCGAGAGAAGGGGAGAAAATAAAGAAATAATTGCCTCATAACTAATTCACGGCAGTGTGCCCAGTAAAAAGATGATCATGTTTTGGTATTCCACCAAATCTCATTTTTATCAAACTTTACCATATTACACATAAGAAACCAGTGAAGTCGTGATGCCGTTTTGCTACCGTTATAATGTTAAAACTGTAAAGAATATAAGCTCCACTTTCTCCGTATATTCATAACACGTCGGATGAAATAGGTTAGCATAAGGGTTTAGAAGATAGAGGGCGCGAGAATATAGCAAGCACATAGAAAGTAAAAGAGTGACAACCGTATTATTTTTTTCATAGCGTCTACTTGATAATCGGACTTTGCAAAGAGCACACAGGTAAAGAGAGTGTGAAAAGTAGGAAAGAATTACCCAGACCACCCAGAAACCCTAAAGCTAAAACTGCATCCACTTAATATAGCTTTATTTGTGGTTTTAGTTAAAATTAACGCTCACAACTCCTGCGAACGGGAACTACGTATTATTAACGGAAAATAGAAGTAGAAACAGCAAGAGTAAAGGGCGACACAGTTAGAAATTAGTTTTAGTTGAGTTGACCCATAAATAATCATCATAAACACACACACACATACATTTAGGAACAATACAAGTACAACGAATAGGCTAAACAGACAATAGATCCGCAGTAGTTAGAAGTTGCAACAGGAAATCTATCCGTATGATTTTCTCTTTAAAGAGGAATAATTTGTTTTTTTTTGCAACATTGTGCCGAACGTACCGCGCCTAATTTCGACACTTCCATGGAGCCTCTTCGCACCCATTCTGTGCTCCTTTTCCGCATGGAATCTTGGCTTACCCGCCGGTACGATTGTTGATCTTGACTGGTTCGTCTCATTTTAATTCAATTACGGTTTTTGTCTCTCGTTCTGAATTGCCCTTTTGTTTTGTGCTGCGAGTGAATAATGACCGAACATAGTATTCATGTTATTTATTTAAATCTTATTATTTTTTAAATAAGCGACCATACGTTAACTCAGTTTGTCTCTGGGGTGAAGGAAACACATACTATCACAACACAATAAGTCTAAGTTTACAAGTACCTGAGGAAGATTGTAAAAATTTGCTTCCAGTTACAATATTAAATACCCTGGTATTCCCATGCTTCCAGTAGAACATTATTTTAAACTTCGGGGAACATGGAAGGAATAAATATATAATCTTTGTACCAAAAAACAGCTTCCAGGATGTGTAACTGTCTGACTGAAGAAACCATTACAGCATATACGTACAAGTTGACTTGTACCTTTTATTCCATGATTTCACCACAAAACCAATGCTTTTGCTGAATATGCCCCAGTTGTTTGTTTACTTCTCACAGTTAAGTGAGACATCAAATCCAGGACAACTAAGAGTTATCAATGATTTTCTTATGTCAAAACCAAACCTCCTTCTTACACTACTACCATTTTTATCTTTGATAAATTCCACACCAAATTTAACCAGAATTGAAGAGAAAAGTTCAGCCCACTATATATGGGATATGTACACACACCAATATACAGTACAGCACAGAAGCTATGGGTATTTAACTGAACTAAATGAAGGTAGGACGGTATGCTGTCAGCAAAAAGTATTTGAAATGTTTATCCACCAATATGTTCTTTCATCTGTTATACCGTCGCTTCTGATTGATGGATGATCAATGATATTTTCCATATACAAATTAAAAAGAATATTTTACATACGTCAAAGTGTGCACAAAGTCACACATTGGACACAATAATTAATTTTTAAATTGAATGTTGGTGCCACATGTGTGGAGGTATCACCACCAGAAATGAAATGTAAAGAAAGCCTCATATTACCTAGGTTACCTTGGAAAAGACTAAAATATATAAAACCGTGGTTTTCTTTCCCTTTCGATGAAATTGACCTGTCTCTGTTCATTTTAGGGCTAAAATAAGTATATTACAATCAGCCTAATACACAGTAGCACCGAGTAATTGCAGCGCAGGTATTTAGTTTTTTTTTAGAAAACGTAATTAAATAAATGCGACTCAAGTACATTTTCCAAACGTAAACAATTGTGTATTCCACGTGCACGGCTTAAGATATTTATAGACGACTTACAGCCCTCTTAAATTCATCTTAATTACATACGAGTCTAACGAAATAACGCATATACATTCCACCATAAGCCAGCAATAACTATTATGACATGTTCAATTTTTATAAGCAATCTACCTACACGCCTAGAGTAGATGACGTTTGTGCCAACACGACTGCTATAACTTCATTAAAATGCATAAATGATACAGTTGGGTAAAAATCCTATTATCTACCTAAGTAGCCACACTAGACAAAAAACAGAAGTCCTCCAGCACAATGAACAAATGTAATGTATGGTATTCTTGTTGTTCTCTGTGATAGTGATAAAATAGTTGGAGCAATTGCTTTTTGAGTACGACGATGATAAGAGTTTCTACGAAGCAGCCCATAATACCGAAATATCTAACAAAATACTCTGGAGAGTTTTGATGGAAATTGAAGGATATGAAATATGTAGGCAATTAGTTGATGAACGCGAACACAAGGCATATAGGGCAATACACAGGCGTTCCTTGCTAACCATTTGTACGTACAATTATTACAAATAAAATGGCTATCTGCCCTGTTGGTGTTGCCTATGATTGCATTGCTTTTAAAGGGTATCTAGTGGGTTACGAAACCCTGAGAAGATTAAGAGTACAGCAACATAAGTTTGGGCATGTGTCATGTCATTCATAGAAGCTCGGACTAAACTTTGGAGATGCGTGCTAACTCCACCACCGGATATTCTTTTTCCTCACATATTTACTCTCAATAACTTTCTTATTGGAAGGAAAAGAGTTTTTGTACTTAATAAGTCAACGCCAAAAAATGATGTCATGCCATGATTGTTCTCATACCACAGTAGTTTCATTCTAATAGCGTTCCTTTACACCTACTTCCAATAATAAGAAATGAAATCAATGAGCACATAAAACAGCAGCCTACAAGAACAGGAACACTAATTGTCAGTGGTATGCTGGTTTCGGCTTTACCAGAGGATTACGGTGTTCTCGCAGGTCAATGAAACCTTTGCATGGAAGTCAAAGTACGTGTAAAAATAGCCTTCACTTTGTATTGGAATTTACACATTAAAATATGTATCCATATTCCACTATTCGGAAAGGTGCCCCAAAGCGGAAAACAAAAAAGTGCAAAAAACTGTTTTTCACTTGTGAAACACGACACGACTCTTTTCCACGGTTATGAAAACATGAATTATGTACTTTTCAAACTTTTCTGTAATAGTGGACAGCCTGCTACTAACAAGAAGGTATATATACCATATACCAGATAAATTGACAAGTGGCATACTATAGCTCCCTACCACCACCATGTGTTGTATGTCGGTTGAAATTGGAAATGATTTACTCTCTTATCCAAGTCAGCATCTTACAACGTCATAAATGTTGCTGACGGTGTCCATGCATTCCTATCAGCAGCAGCAGTGGTGTGCTGCATCCTTCGTAATAATATATTGTGAAGTGTATCAACCTGATAAAAGAACCTATTGACATTTCACATTTGTCTACCAGTAAGTGCTGACTGTTTCGCTGATAAGTCTACTACAAGATTAGCGAAGTTGGAATAAGATTTAAGGCGTTGGTAAATTAATGCCGCACAAAACATCGAGTTCGAGTTCCTTGTTAAAGCAAACGTGAACGGATGGATGCTAAGGTAAAGACTAGAGAAACGAAGAAATAAAAATAGTATTAACAAAACGAGCTCCCCGCGGCGGTGGTATTGTGGAGTGGAGCAATAAAAAAAAGTTCAAGGTGGACTTGCTACGAAATAACGTAAGCATCTTTTTAATGCTACAATCACTCCAGCATTTGATTCAAAATTACATCATCACAGTAAAGTAGAAAAGTTTAAAAGCGAAACACTATACATTTAATGCCAGTCAGCGCTTTTTAATGTTTGTAGCAAGTTTTTTTTTTAATGTGTGAACATAATGGAGCTGAACATGCTTTTGATTACATTTTTTTTGTTTCTATTTTGTCTCTCCGTCCGACTGACTCAGATATCATGGTTGCTTAACACTGGCTCGTCTCATTTCTTTAACAAGACAACTCTCTGTCCTGCTGTGAATAAGTTAACTACAACTATGAGCGAAGCATATGGAACACCGGAAATGTATGGCATTGGCGTCAACCTAAATATTTTGAAAGTTCACTTAGCTTACAACGCCGTGGTTGTCTCTAATTACACGTTTGGTTTCCAACTCTTGGTTTTGTAGGAGGGGAGTACTAGTGCTGAGATGCAAAATCCTTGACGTTCTGTTCGTATACATGTTCACAATATCATCGCCATTTCATTGAAATGACTGTCCCGTTTTGGATTCTTTAGTAGCTGCTATCTTGTACGATTGAGAACAAGCAAGATAAAACTAGTAATTTTGGAGTCACATCACAGTAGTTATACTTAACCTTAACCTCTCCAGCCTTCCTTATCATCTTCTAGTTTTCATTAATCCTATTGAAAATTTTGGAAAAATACTGTTCTGTGGTTGCTCTTCATGCATTATAATTATGATGCGCTCATCCCACAACCCGGCCATTCAAAGAATAATTGTGCTAATATGACCAGTAAATTAAACTAACTGCGAATCTTACGCTCAGTAATACCAGTGAATACTCGCTACAAAACTCATTAAACAGAAAAATGCCAATATTGTCACATCGCATCGTGGAAGCTAATGTGTTTCTACGAAATTGCGGACTGAACAAGCTGTCATTAGATGGCTCTTTAATTTATCCATTTCTTTCATAGTTTTGGTAGTGGCACATACAGAATGTCCACATATGATGTAATAAGTTTTGTGCGAAAAGTATATGCAATAAAGCATAATAATAAAGAAACAGAAATTCTGGAATTACTTTTTGTACACTCATCATTGACAACCTACGTACTCATAATAATAACACGGGGAAGGATTTTTTTATTTGTCCATTTTTTCCATGGCCAGGAAAAGAATGCAACTACACGGCTATGACTGTCTTTTTTCTATTCTGAAACAGCAAGAACTCGTGTAAACCACAATTTATCCAGATGCAGATAATAGCACCAGCACCATCGGCCCCTCGTGCCGATGATATCCACAAATTCATTAATTTAAACGGGTTTCTATCACCCTAATGCATCCTTTCTGCTGCTTTTATGCATTAGCATACATTACTTGAAACGTATCCTTGCAATCTTGGTCTGCCAGAGTGCCAACCGACAGACACCAGATTTCTTCAGGGTCACCTTGCTTGGTGTTTTGATGATGTTTCTTAATTCGTTTACATATGCTGCAAATTGTTGTTACGCCGTATTTCACTGTATTTAAGCAATGCATTACGTAAGGAATTAAGGATTCATTTACCACACTCAAACTAGCTGTCATCATCACCAACCCTATTGCTTTGGACAAATAATTACTAGAGGACGCCATATTCCCTGACATTAAAAACAGCTTTAGTGGGCTACCTCTTCTAACCTAAATCAGTTACTAAAACTGTGACCATGTTTTGCCCATTCAACAACACAAATCAGCATCTCTAATAGAGTGTTTGGCATAATGTGGTAATAATAATGATGATGAAGTTTCAATATTTTTATGCCCAGCATTTTAAGATTTAAGTTGAACATGACGCCCGGCTGAAGCCGACCTACATTATCCCGATACCATACAGACCTGAATTGATGTATCATCAACATCAAATGCCGTTTGTGTCCCTATAATATGACTGCTGTGCAATAAACATATATTACTATTAACATTATTTCTTTCCGCAAGGCAACAGGTGATGCTAAACACGGGAGTACAACAAAGCATTGTAACAACGTTATTTAAAGCGTTGAATAGTATAAAGTTTTTGGGTGTCCCGAGCACGGTTTTATGATACCACTTCTATGAAATATGATCATTAGCATGACAACCCAATTAGTGAAATGTGCAATTATCATTCAATATCAAGCTTGCCATTTGAATTACACCGGGTGTGCGCTAATGAAAAGCTGCAATTTTTGGATTGATAATGTGAAATATGTTATTACAGGAGAAGCACCATGCTTGAAATCGTTTATGAGCCATCACACACAACAGGCCTATCATGTAAAGTAGGCCAGCACACAACGTTGTCATGCGGTCCATATTGAATTACAATGAAGTTACTAAAAAGCTCTTGGAAAGAGAACACCTGCATCCGTTAATTTAAAAAAAAAGAGACTGTCACCGTGAAGAAACAGCATATTATGTAGGGAAGACACAATTTTAACAAACATACGGAACAAATTTTAAAGTGTTGCACAAATATTTTTTCATGGAACACACTTTAAGAAACCAGACATATAATTTTCCAAACGATTTGTCAAAACTAATTAATTTACATCGAAGCGTATAAAGACAATGCCCGGGTTTTTATTATTTCCGTATAAAGTGTCATTGAGTCATCATTTTGTCATTCCCGAAATTCTGTGGAGATATCTCCAAGTGTGTTCATGGAATATTTGAATCATCTAAAATTGAATATACTTACTGCATTCGCCTTGCTTTGGCAATAAAAGCATAAAATACCACAAGATTTTTTTCCAGAACGCACAACGCACCATTATCTTCGTTATGTTTAAAAGGTAGGCAGGTGGCAGTCAACATACATTAAAGTTGTGCAGTAAAGTGTGTGCAGTAAAAGATAATAAAAAAAGAAATTTAAAAATGACTCAGTTCACACTACCAGGAAAAAATGGCAGGTAACAGCTCCTGTGGCAGAAGAAACATACCTATACGTTATGGTAATTGCCAATATTGACAACAGCTTTCTCAAATTGAATTTGAAGTTGCAAAATAAATGAGTATGTTCATACAGGCTGCTCTTAATTTTATTATTAGAAAAGGGGATATATGTCAATCCATCTTAACTATATTATATGTATAAGAATGCGGATGTACTTTACGTCTCTCATACTCATACTCCCGCATAAATGTCCCTGGGGAGTGGAAGATGACAAAATTCATTTTTACCAGCATGCTGTCGATTGATCGATTGTATTTACTCGGCGTACTTAGAACATTATACTGTCAGCTTATGAAAGAAATTTAGCTCACATATTTAATAACTTCTGCAAACCACTATAACCTGCATGGGTTCTAAAATTTGTGGATCATAAAAGTATGACTGTTTGCATAATGATGATACTATGTGTTTGGCAACTTCGCCATAATTGAATACCTGAAAAGCTTTAATTTTAAGTTCCCCATTCCTAGCAATGATGCCTACTTTTTAGTTTTGAGTAGTTTTTTTTATCACAATAATAGTTGTATAAGTAGCACTTTTAAAAACTGTTTAACCTAACAACGGAGAAAACAATAAAAATTTCTACCAAAATCATTTCATTACTAACCACATTTACTATTTCCCTATTACAGTCTCTTCAATAAGATTCGCATTTTTATTCAATACGTAGCCGTCGTATGAAATCGTCGTTGAGTTCACATTTTTTGTTGTTATTGCTCTGCCCTGTTGTTACCGAGGTTAATACACCCTACCTACTACACCTCTATTATAATTTTTAATGCAAGTAACCTGATGCGTAAACACGGCTACATGTATCTCCAGTAGTAGTGGCGCTTGTGACTATGACTGCTGCGTGTGTATAGTGAATGGTGAAGTTGACGTGATATTTAAGTAGCCGACTGACTCCACTCCACCGAGAAGTGGCATAATATAAATATATAAATATGAGCATCCCAACTGAACTGAGGCTAGACTAGAAGTTTGAGCAAAAAATTATGTATGTTCTTGTCATTGTAGAAACGAGCGTGAAAAAACCTGGGCCATGGTAATAGTGCTTACAGATAGACACATGCATACACCTACCAATGTTTGGATTTAATACCAGGTATGATGGAATTAATATAACAATAAGCATTCATGTACACACGTATATAAATAATATATATCAGCACATGTTCAAGAGCTGCTGGATATGCCACCTTGTTTTGTTTTTATAGGGTTATCTGTACCGCAGCACCTTCTCCCCCTTTTCCCTTGCTGTCGATGATGTTCGTAACAACTTGCATCATGAAAAAAGTTTATTAGAAAAACTGTTGTTGTTATCATCATCAGGTAGGAAGAATAAGCGCAGAGATGCAAAACTGCTAAAGGTCCGAAAAATATATAGCATTGTCCTTTCTTTATTTGACATGCTTCGGCAGGCACACACGTGTAATAAAAGGTGTGTGTTGTATGACGATCATTGTTGCATGGCACAGAGACTGAGGAGCTAGCCAATGGGAAAGCACACAGCACACTGAAAAACCTGTATTGCTTGTTTGAAAAAAAAATAACTTGCCAAGTTATGGTGAAATTGAGTGTAGCAGAATGGCTCTATATAATATAGAGCTAGTCTGGTAAGTCTGGCTTAGTTTCTGTTGAACACAGAAATGCCGTAGCAGGGCTCAATGTAACATCTTGTACAACGCCAAACGTTAAAATACTTACGCTGAAGTTGATTATGTAATATAGTAATGAGAGTATACATACGAACAATAAATTTTAGCTAGCAGGGCAAACTGACAATAAAAATGAACTTGAAAAAAAAATGTTGAATTCTTCACATCCTGCATTTTACTTGCACCTCCTCACTATCCTGTCCACTTGCAGTTGAAATCGCTGAAAATGATTCTAAATCGACGGCACTACTTCGCTGCAAAACGGATAGGAACATAATATAATGATCAAATCAGCATGATATCATCATCATCATACCTGCACTACTACTTGTTCTAAAATTCTGCTGATCTCTGGGGTGATGAGATGGATGGAAAAATACAAATAGAACTGAAAATTTCAAATAAAAGACAGAATGCCACTACGTCTCTGTACAAGAAAAGTGTCGTTGTGTTAAGTCGTCCCTAATCAAAGTTGATGCTTTTACTGACTTTTCCCTTTGTGTTTAGTTGATATGACTGGCATATCGTATTGTTCCTTAGTGCTTCGCAAAATAATGATCATTCTGGAAAAGATTTGTAAATTGACTCTAAATAAAATTCAATACTGCCACACATGACTCATAGTAACTCTCAGGTATTTTCGTTGATACTCATGTACACGTATACGGTTTCGTGAAAAGGAAGACTAAAAATGCACGATACAATACATTATGGCCTTTTCATATACAAAAACAGGCGTACTTCTACCAATGAATTTTGTAAGACACGACGACAGGCAGTCTTTTCATTTTCAATAGGAAGTCTTTTTCGTAATAAATACCAACTCTGACGTAAAATCCTTTTCAGGTAGATATCTTGAAAAGAAAAAGGTACGTATAGTTCCCAGTCACGTTTTTCTTCGTGCATGGAGAATGATGATAAAAAATCCATCTGATTATTCTTCCTACGATATACGATACTCTCAGACAATAACGCAACGGAAACTCTCTTCAGAGCAGAGAGAGCCAGACATGTAAATTGTGGAGCCAGGCAAAAAGGACAGATTAATACAGGAATACATATTGGTCAGTCGGCATCTAATACTCCGCCAAGTTATCCGCATTATTACTTCCATACATATATTCCAGATAAATTTTACCGATCTAACGACATATTTTCAGCATGTACCTGAACCTCTTATAGTGGTGGTGCTATACTGTGGAGTTATCTCCCAAAGTCGTAATTATTAGATAGAAGGAAAACATAAAGCAGCAAAACTAATAAATATTAGCACATTGTTGAGTTGTAAGCCAGTAATACCTTGGTATACTGATCCCATGTTCAAATATTGCCGCCGCGCTACATTATAACCTCCTGTGCTGCTGTTTATATTACGTGGGGTACACTATAATAGCCATTACCATTTGCCGTGCGCACATTGGTAGTAAAGCCGAAGCAAACAAAATGATCACCATCATAATAATCTACAATGCTCAATATAATATGCATATGAACAAGCAATACGAGAGATTATTATGAAGATTTTCTTTCAGCAAAGTTCTGTCAAAATGATAGTCAATAGAGAGAGGTTTTGTGCTGATGTTCCTGATGATCATCATCATCATCATGACGACGATGATGCAGGCCAAACGAACTTTTTTTCTGTTCATATCTGAATGCTACCTAGTAGCAGCAGCAGATCCTTGACTGACTTTATAACCACATCACTGGAAAAATCAAGCTCTTGTCCGGTTTGCTTCGTTTCGTAGACGCAGAGACGTCGTTGCTTAGCCTCTCTCCTCTCGCTGACGCTAGAATAATCTCGCGTTTATTCCTACTAAAATGTTCGTTTATGCTAGTGTGCCTCCTAAATCCCAACAAGCCCCCAAAAACCTAACGTAGTTCCAAAAGTACCATTGGTATCACACTTGCACTGTGCTCTCTATCTTCCTATCTTCCTTCTTAACTTCACTATCATAATAATCTGGTGAGCGTGATCTTCACAAAGAAATGAATATTTATGATGAGCAAACGAAATGATGCTAAGCTTTCCTGTCAGTGCCGAAGCTCTGCGCGTTTGGTGATTTAGCGTAAATATTATCTGAGTTTCATTATTATTATTTTTGTCGTAGTGTAGCGATGTATGTTACCTCAAAACTTTTTGTGTTTTTTTTCTCATTCCAATGAAACGTTTTCAATGATTTCATACTTCAACAAGAAAAGTATGTCATTTGTGGAACCCGGAGGAGGAATTCATCATTCCTTCACCGAATGTCAGAATAAGATGAAGAGAGAGAGAAAGAAAAACAGCGTGCAAAGCAATTAGCACTTTTTCAAGGAGCATCCGCACAATCCAGAATGATTATTACGAGTTTTTAATACAGATAGTATGCATATATATGTTGCACTGTATTATTCATTTTATCAATATAGAGTACCGCCTACATTTAGATTCACATATTTTTTGCTGTGCTGTTAAATGTTTATTCGGCCGGTTTTAAATAAATTATAGTCAGCAAAAAAAGTTATGGGAAAAGTTGTACGTTCAAGTGAATTGTTAACTATAAGAAAGTCGAGTGGCATGGAGAATCTTGGATTATCATTAAATTAAGAATACAAGTGGTGTAAAGATTGTCAAGGAAACAAGAATTACTGAAATGCTAGAAAATCATTTGTGACAACTAACAACGCGAGGCGAGGAGATAGTCCGCATGAAAATGTTTAGAATATTATGACCTTCAAATTGTAGAGGATAAAACGCGTTCTAAATAATGATCATCATTCATATGGAACGAAAGATTCAATGACTTGTCTTTTTAGATACACAAATTTTCCATCCTTGTTTGCTGCAATGTAAAAACTGTTTAGATTTTTGTCAAGCCAGGAACCCCAATGTTTTCTAAATACAACCTAATCCTAAATCCCGTAAAAAGCATTTTTCAAGTTTTATGGAAATGTAAATATTTAAGATTTTGGTGCGTCGGCTGATTGCTTACGCCCCACTTCTTGTCTAAAATAAATTACAATGAGGTCAAATTATTTGAAGAGTCGGGATATCGTCTAGCGTCAACAACATGCAGCTCACATTCCAAAATAACCCTTTTGACTACAAAAATCACTACAGGATATGGGATTGATTAACAATTTCAGAATTGAGCGATGTACGGTCGAATTCTAATGGCTTCAAAGAGTATAAAGTCGAGTTTGTACCTTGACAAATATGAACGAGCATATGGTAAAACAGTTCTAAATTTTAATACTGACTTCGTGACGCTTGGTAGGAAAAAAAGGAAGATTTCTTTTAGTAAATTTATGGAGCTTTCATTGCAATAAAATGATGTTATCTTTCAATTTTAGCTGCTTTTCGCCAAAAAAGATTCCCTAACAGCAATTTTCTTTTCAGTGTGTATATATTCATTTTCTACGTTACTTCTCTATCCGGTTTACATCTTTTGTCTTAGGCACTATAAAATAAAATAAACTGTGCATTTTCTATTTATAGCACTTCATGCATGAATCAAACATGAATAAACAGTAATAACAACTTTATACACGTGCTGTGTTGAACCCTGAGCAAGATTTGTAGTAATCTCTACGCTCAACGTGGCATCCCGTTTCCCCTTTTCCAGAGTTGCAACGCTGGTTTTCTCACAGGAAAAAAATGCCCTGGTGGGTTAGGATGGTTTACGCGCACGCCGTTGTAATCTAAATTAACAGCGTAATATATACAGATAACGGGCGGCTTACTGCACAAGAAGTGCAGTGTTTGTTGACTAGAATATACTACTAAAATAATAATGTCCAATTGCAAAGCGCATAAAAAGGTAACACATATGCCTCCCCAAAAAACTGGCTACACCGCCCAAAAACTTCTAAACATTCCATGGAAAACGGCGTGTAGCATAAACAATACGACTTTAAATGTATCCGGCATTTAGCATTACAATGCCATACGAAAACAAACCCACACATTCAACATTGGGCTCTCTCTACTTCCTGTAATTACTTTCCCTGATTTTTTCTCGCTTTCAGTATATGTCAAGCTTTCCAGCTACCCCTTCTACACACTATTCGCACCAGTCGTCGTCGTCAGTGAATTACAAAAAAATAGGAAGCAACAACGTAAAGGAGACGACGGAAAGAAAAAAATAATAGACTTTTCAAGTAGGAATAACACCAAGGCGGGAGGAGGCAGGCACATATTATATTTCTTGAAGTAACGTGCAATAAGATCATAGTCACCGTTGGAGTGTGTGTGTGGGATGGTAACATGTGTATCCATCATCCTCGTTGCGATATGCTTTATTATGCGTGAGTATAACATGGCGGCGTAAACATGCTACGGAAAAACGTGCTTTGCATCACTAAAAACAGGGCATGTTTCCAAATAATGAATCCAGGAGTAACTCAAGTATTGAAAAAAAAGCCGTAACAGCGGTTCCTTGTTGTTGTTTTGTGGTACGATAACATGAAGTTAACTTTTATGCAGATTAAATGCGAACTGATTTCCTCTTATCCATGTTCACGCACGCGAGCATTAAGGCAATACTGCTACTACAACAACAACTACTAGTAGAGTACCAATTTGCAACATTGGACACAGAAACATCGTTTTTATTTATATCATTCTATCTCTCGTGTCATGAATTATATAGTGTATCGGTGTACATTTTACCGCAGTATCGAGCAAGTACGGAGCTCTCTCTCTTCAGATAAAGTAGACTGCTGTTGCTAGTAACTATAAACGATGAGAGCGTTTGGTAGCAGTATATAAATTTTCCATTTGTTTTACCATTATTACACATGGTGGTAGAAAAGAGAAAATCCATCCAAAACTTTCCCTTTCTTTCCAACAAACAAGACCACCAAGATTTATGTATATCTTAAAGGGTGGTGACTCGAGCTGACTGATGGTGGTATTTTTGCCGTGTTAGAACAACACAAGTGATTGTGGCACGACGGTACACATGTACACATGGAAGTATAGTACCTATGAATAAAGATTTTTACTCCCTTAATGCTTGTGTTGCTGTTGTTTTCTCATAAATAGTGAAAGGGGAAATTCGTGCTTTTCTAGTAAATCTTTTATCCTGTCGACATTTAAAGAAACAAGATCTCATTTCCTGAAATCCATTACGATTAGAAAGAATAAACTGCCCTGCTACAACTTTGGGGCTGGCTGGTGTTGTATTATTGAGCAGATGCAATGTTAATGCTCTCTTTGGTTTCTAGAAAATAAGCTTTAAATACTACAAGAGCACTTTGTAGAATCGCTGGTGGTGGTGCGCGGTGGTGTTGTTAATATAATGCTGATGTAAATGCGTACCTATAGCAACGGATTCATGGATTACAAAAATGTAACAATTCAATAAACCACTTGAAGAGACTGTGAAACATTAAGTTTGTTTTGTTGGCAGTGCACCCACTTGAAATAACATTTGATTTTTAAGCGTGTATTTACTTGAATTCTCACAGACGCTAATATTTTTGCACTTGCCAAAATGTGTTCCCTGTATACACAGCATAGCGTCGCATTAGTTGATAGCAAACACGTCTCTGTTTAGAGTCTTTGCCATTGACAAACATTAAAAAACTGAGGTTTCAAATAAATAAAGCACGAGAGGAGATAAAGCTGAAAAAAATAAATAAATCTTAATGACAGTGCCGGTAGATAGAGGCACGGCAACAACAAGGGGGCATGGTCCGCTAATATGAGCTTTTCATTGGCTTTGCTTTAAGTTTTTGTGTGACGTTAATCTATTAGTGAGGGAATGGGTCTCTGCATTCATGTCTAGCTTAGCTAAATACTTGTCTTTGGCCAAACAATAATCATCAATGATGTACGTACACACAAAGAGAGAGAGATACGTGTACATTGCATAAAATGTTTACGCGTTACTTCATTTTTAGTATGCTACCTGCACAAAAATGAAGCGCGTTGTGCATGTTTTGTTTCCGTGAAAATAAACGCTGATGGAGACTGCATGTACAAAACTTTCAAATTTATATCAATCTTTGCCAACAAGTCGGAGAGATCTATATGCTGTTGTGCAATGGTATAAAAGCAAACACAGACAGTGTGTTCCAACTTCCTTGTGTACTGTCTCAGATTGGTGGTATGTGGCAGTGGCACCATTTAAAAAGTATGTTTCTTTTTGCTATAAATTTATTGAATAATATACGAGGTACGTGCTGGCTACGGGATAACATGTAACCAGGATGGAGTAGGCAAATACTGGAATGCGCCCTCCATTTGAATTGCCTAATTTAGATTACACGTAGACAAACATGCTTGAACGATGAAACCGAAACCAAACACGAAAATAGTTCTTTTTTGAATGCCACGTACGTACGTATCGTTATCCCTCGTATCGTATTTTTTGGTGTGAAGAGGAAATTGTTTTGTACAAACCTTTTCCTTCCTTAACCAATTTACTCCCTCCCTCACTAACATGAATGCACTCACATGTACATACATACATGTTACACGTGTAATAAAGTATGATATTATTTTCGTCAATAAAAACCACTAAGTAAGTACTCCTTCCCTAGGTTTCTCTGGGAGCCAATTTTTGGCACTCGGTAGTACGATTTCTATTCGATCCTCATGTGTCTACTACATTTACGTGTACATATTTATTGATTGATTTTTCTATATATTGAAGATGAAATCGTAAGCCATTTCTTTCGTTTTCTTTAATGTCATTGGCTGGAACATACATAGAAAATACTGGGAATATACTCCTATAATCTCAACTTCCAACTCAACCTGTTTTTATCAATGAATTTAGCGAAAAATATACCTCACCTCTTTACTTATTCATTATTATCAAATGGCTCTGTGTGCTGCTGTGCGGAGTCCAACCTAACATAAAGGCGATAAAGATGAAAAATGCTCAAGTGTAGAAAAAACAAATTCACGTCCACCCGCTTTAAGCTACTTCTTCCAAAACAATATTTGAGCAGGCACGAAAAATCCATGATACTCCCTGCTACACAAATGCAATCAGAGCGCGAGAAACGTCAAAAAAATTTGCACGTACAAGTATCCCAGTTCTAAAGCGATTATCGTCATCGCCCAAGTAGCGCCAACTTCAAACTAGACTTTCTACTACGAACTCCGATGCTGGAGGCAGCGGAGTAATCTAAGACGAGAAATTGATGAAGTCAAGTGAAGAGTGAAAAGTTATAATTGGAGGAATCGAAATCTACATTTTGATCACCATTCGGATCAACTCTTTCAAGCATCCGAAGAATCCGAACATATGAAAAGTAAATCAAACAAGAAAGAGAAGCGAAAAACTTTGACAGTTCACTTTTCGTAATCCTTCACCCACAATGACGCTCAGAAAAGCAAAGAGGGAGTCGTTAGCTTTGAGTATGATTTTGATTATTGTATCGAGATAAAGGCATTAAAAATGCTTACTGGTGTGTGTAAAGCACTAAAGTTGGAGATGAGCTTCGTAATATTATGCAAGCTAGTTTTTTCCTGCTACGGATTACATACTATAAGTTATACTATACCTAACTCTGGTTCTTGTCAAACTCGCGTATAAAACTTTAAACCTGATCAAAGCGTTATTAATACGAAGTACTAACAACGTCTTATGTGTGCTCAAATTATCGCGTTACAGCGTACGAGGCTATCAAGAATCAAACATTTTTTGTAATAATCATATAACTAAAAGTGTGGTGAAAGTGGAAAGATGTAAGTATTGCAATAGTTATACTGATGCAAGACTCTCTCTCTCTCTCTCTCTCTCAAAGATATCTCTCTACAGCAAACGTGTCAACACGTGTGGCATTTTGATATTTCTTCTCCTGAACATGCACGCCTTAATCATCTACGCCGCATATACAAACACTGAAATAAAAGAGCAACGTGGCGAGTGAAATGCAAAACTGCTGGAAAGTCTGAAAACTGCCACCAAACAAACTTTGCCTCACCGGATTGCCAGCACGTTGGTCTGAACATATTTGCTGTGTAAGTATGCAGTTATGGAGCATACGGCACGCACTTTTACGTGCAGTAAGCAGCAGCCCGTTAGACTGTGATCGAATGAATGGCAATTTTGAGGGCGATGGATGGTGAATAGAAGATAGTGAGGTAGAGTGTTTTTATAGGATTACCCCAAAAAGTTGTATGCTTGCTGGTAACTACACCGAGTGCACAGCAGAAGGCTTAAAGCTCAACAGAAAGTATTGTGGAGAACATGCAAACAGACTGTTGAACAAAGGCGTCATACTTGTAGAAAATGACAGTTTAACATGACGCGTCGATGCTTGCATTTCCATACATACTTGTGTGGAAGCTACAATGCATGACATTCAACAAATATCCACTAAAATGTCGCTGAAAGTATAAAAATAATAACAGGAACAGAGACAAACTGAATTGAACTGGTGTATGGAACTAAATTAAACTGCAAAATTAAAACAACTTGGAAGAAAGTGTTTGGAAAAAATAGAAACCGGCTTTGAAATAGATCGCTTACCTGATCCGAATGTATTTAGTCGTGAGCACAGAAGCGTGAAAGATCCAAAATTGTTCACGAAAATCCAAATAAATGCTCTGATGATTTGAACAAGAAAATAATCACTGTTTTTTTGTACTAATATTTTTAAAAAATATCGTTACCGTTATTTTGATGATGATATGTAAGGGATGCAAGTTTATAAAAAAAGTAAATTGTAAAGTTTTCACGTATTTTTTGACGACTCGCAAATTTTTAATTGAGGAAAAAGTACTGTTATATTTTATTTGTGAAAGTTTGCTACTAGATTTTAGTTAAATAAAAAAAACTATTGCTCTCGTTACGCTAACAATGACAAAGTTTTATTATTGGCAACTGCCGCTTGCATAAATTTTTCTACTTTAAAACGAGCAAGTCCCCTGTCGAGCTATTTTTTAAAAATTTTCTCAAATTTGCCGTTTTTATAAAAATGAAAATTTATATTATATTGGCACTTACTTAAGCTTTCAATAAATCTGTCTCACTCTCGAACTCACAATCTGTTCAAGACGTTGACAACAAGTGGAGACTGATGCAAAAGTGCAAAACTGCTAGAAAAAATAATAAACGTTCTTTTCCGTCGATCTTCCTAATCAAACAGAATCCTACCAAAAAAATGCTCAGAGCTCTGAGAAGAATCGCCTTTACAATCGCTGTAATGTTGCTATACTGCTTCCACAACAACAACTACCGCTGCAGAAATAACTGCTGGCTTACTTTAAAGTGCCAAGGAACAATAATGATGGCAGGATATATATAATCGCAATGATGATGATAGCAAATAGGTTCGTTTTTCAAAAGTGATATGACTCGTGTGAGGAGAAATTGTGAACTGATGGAAAATCACGAACCAGCTAAGATTATGATTTGCAGAGACCAGTCACTCGCTCGGTTATACCTTTTCTTCGAGTTGTTGCTCTCTCTCTCTCTCTCTCTCTGTCTCTTTTCTGTATCTCATATGTATTTGACTATATATCACTGTTAAAACACATTCTATCTCTATATGTGTGTAACACTATGCGATATAATCAGCGACTTTGTATGGAAATGGTAGTGGAGTCAGTGGTGGTGGTGGTGGTGGTGTTAAACTAATCGTATACGTTATAAAATGTAGCGTTTGCCGTTGTTGTTGTTGCTACTGGTAGTCCTACAGCAAGACATATGTATCCAACTTGAATATATTATTCCACCTCCTTGTTTCTCTTCACTAATATTCTACATTATGATTGTGCTGGCGGTGGTGGTGGTGTTGATGGTTGGTGATGTACATTGACGAGATCTTTTGTATGTGTGTACGTTACGTTATGTAATGCACTAATGTTGCTCTTACTACCTATGTAAATGTAGAATATAAAACCTGTGACACTGTTGCGTTCTCCTTTGCTGTTGTTGTTCCTCACTCTGGTCTCATCTCTTCTGCTGACGACGGCTAATGGAAACGCTGACTTTTGGTCTACGGGTATGCGTTGCGTATGTGTGCTTATAATGTAGTGATCTGAAACATTGTGTGATGATGATGATGAGGATGATGATAAATACAACAACTGTGAAAAAGTTCATGAAAGTAACGCAAGTATACAGTGCTCTCCCTCTTTCCGTTGCATGGATAAAACCCTGGTTGTTCCCTAATGTTGTACGTATACTTATACCAGTTACTACTTCTATTATTATGATGATAATGCATAAAATATACGTGCAAGTAACAGCAAGTTAGTGATGCTGCTGGTGATGATGATAATCACAAACATCATCATCATCACGACTACGGCGACTGAGGCGGTGATGCTGCTGATTACTACACTGCTTAAGTTAACTCGACATCAGCAACAACATATTTTCATTTTTGTTAGTTGTTTAAGCTAGATTGTCAGTTAGTAAGAAAATACGAGAGAGCAGCATCATCAAGAGGCTGCAATGAGACGTATGCACTTATAGGCAAGGGAAAATAGAAAAAAGCCGGAGTAATATAAGTTAGTAGCAGCAGCAGCCAGCATCGGCAGTAGTGAAGATAACAACCGTGGTAAAATTATAGTTAGTGTGTTAGATAAGTTATAAGTAGCAACGTTCCTAATAACGAGTCGCGACTCTTTGCAACCATCGTTGCCTTTTTCTCCCCTTTCTCCCTCCCTCTCTCTGCTTTAATCTTCCTGAGTTCTTGCTTTTTCACTTTCAGTCAAATTTACGGACTTGTGATCATAATAACAAGGAGCGATTAAATGATGATGCTGAAGCTGCTGCTCTGCTGATGATGACGATAGGTAAAATACATGTATGAAAACGCCAAATAACCAAAAAAAACTGTGCAGTAGTGGCAGGGCAGATAAGCATGTTAAGCATTTTTTAGATTTAAAGTGAATACATGTGTGTACAAGAAAATACAGAACATGTGTGTGTTTACAAGCGGCATTGCATCACATTTTTTGCTGGATGCTGAAAATCAAAGACCTTTAGGTACAAAAAAGACCGTCGTCAACAACAGCAGCCGTTTGCTGTGGTTACTCGGCTACACTACACAAGTAATACTTGTAGTAGCAGTGCAGTGTGCATACATGTTGCATACTTGGACATAAACTACAAATATCTTCACTCAGAGTCTTCAGAGTAAAAAAATGAAGATGCTATTATTATAATGCTTCGTTTCTCACTGCTAAACACTTTTTCTTCTGGTGACTGGAAAGAATGTACATAGTCAAGTAGAGAAGAGAGGGTTTTTATGAAGACACGAAAAACCTACTCCTCCTTTGTTGCAGTCTTGTGCACAAAATCAGTACACACAGCCTGAGTTGAATTATATATACGAAGTATTGTATGATTAAAAATGGATATTATTTGCCTTTCTTCTCCATCTTCTGCATCGTAGCAGCAGCAACAGTGTCGTCGTTTGTCGTAAACCTTCAATAGAAAGAAAATGGGTGGACGATTGTCAAAAATGTGCTGTTGCTGGGTGCTCTCATGTGACTAATGTGTAATATGGAAGTTTAAATTGTATTATGGCTCTGTCAAAAATTGGCGTACTCGACTCGACTGGCTTCACTTTATTTTTTTTTATTCTCGCCTTTGATGCACGTTTTTTTTATAAAATAGGAATCTGATCACCATGGCAGGATGACGAAGATGTGATACTCTCTCTAGGTTATTGTTGTTGTTGCTACTGCTGTTTTTCTGCTAACCTGACTGTTTCTCTAACGTTTGTTTCCTGTTCCTTTAGCAGACAGCAAAGCAACAATAGCAACACGACAAACAAAAGAGACGTTTTTTCCTAAGAACGGGAAACGGTCTTATCTAGAAGGGAAAAAAGCCTTGATACGCATTCCGTCATGAATCTCTGTAGCTGATACCCGTGAAATGATGATGATGGACTGGAATTCTTTCCTGCTATTTCATAATGATTGTGAGATTCTATTGTACCTCCCTACATGTACACATCTAAAGCGAAAACTACGAATCGTTCTTACAACACTCTTCGTGCAAAAGTATTTGTAATAGGAGATGGTTGTCTTCCTGTCTCGCTTTTGCAATGTAACTTTCCTAAGTGTATTTTGCAAGGTGCACGATAGTCATGTTAAATCGTTCTTGTTTCCTCCTCTCCTTCACATTTCCCCAAGTATAATGCACAGCCCCGTGTTTCACTGTAGTTCAAAATGTAACATTAATTGGTTTGCACCTAACAGCCTTTTCAATTCTGAAACGTTAGAAAAAACAGGACTGGTCGCCTCTTGCCATTAAGTTTTCTTTCAACATGTTGCCCAGGCATATCCGTGATAGTTTAGAAAATGTGCCTTTTTCGTTGAGTACATTTTCTTTACACTTGTTGCCTGACAAGTTACATGTCTAGGTATACACTTACCACTCTAGTATTGCTACTCTTATAATGGGACGAGTGTTGTTATAGAATTCAAAATGAATGCCGAAGGTTAAACCATCCATTCAGTCGCATTTAGCATTAGTAGCCAGACTAGGGGTAGTGGCAAGTCGTAATTGACTGTATACAGAGATAAGAGGTATTGAAGTAACTGGCCGTGCTTGACCACTGTACTGCTGCTTTCTTTCTTCCTAAAGGTTTCTCAATTTCGTAAATCAATTTATTTGGTGCCACTTTTTAGCTTCCTTTTGACGCATTTGAAAAGTAATCATGACAACTTACTATATATCTACGATATGAACCCACCTTTAAAGTTTGGTAGGCTTGGAAATAAAAAAGACACATGCAATGAAATATTCTTGTGAGCTTATAGCTTCTGCTCGTTGACATGATGACATGGTGTTGTTCAAGAATGAAGAAGTTCAACGTACTCCGTGTTTCGGTACGTTGTTGTACGCAGTTTAATATGAGAGACGACACCAGTGCAGCGCAGGGAGAGAGAGAGAGAGCTTGGGCTGTGGTAATGCATTTATCTTTCATGGAACGTAACGTTACATGAAATGGCTAAATACCAGCAACAGTATTAAAACGGTGGTTGCTTTATCCAACATGTTGTGAAGAAGAAAACGTGCATAAAAAAGGGTTTCATCCACGGAATATTACATATTTACAACAACGAATTCATGAAAGCGCCCCCAAGGCTGCAATTCTGTTTTAGTGGAGCTTAAAGGAGGATTATGCAAAGCATTTTTATTTTGGTGATTTCAATGTAACTTAGTTTCATTGTTGTAGTTACAGGTAAGGTTTACCGGAATCATGGGAAGGATGCTAATCATATCTGCCGTGTGCCGTGCCCGTACGTTTTCATAAAGAACGCTGCTCTGAAGGAAGATATTGCATACAAGTCAAAATTAATGTATATATATACCTGCCTAGTATGATTCCATAGAATGTTTCACAAATGATATCGCTTGCGATGCTCATTTGTATGGTTAATCGTGTTGTGCGTATGAAAGAAAATCTGCAAAAGGGGAAATAAACGGATTACAATATTACAAGGTGGCTGACAGAAAGAATCCTTACACAACCCAATGCGTGCATGCGTAGCCATAAGTCCATTTTGGTGGTGTGTAGGTATGTGTCGATGTTGAGACCTTTCGTTCAGTTTTGCTTTGTTCATTTCATGTGAGCATTATGTTATTATGGCTCTCTCTCCTTTCACGAACTGCCTATTATACTCTTCATCGCTGTTCGAGGAGACCGGAATTCGCCCTGGTATTGGAGTAACTTATTTTTGCTAATATTGAATAATCTGATGTGCCATAATAATACAAAGAATATGGAAGCTGCATATTCCGCTTAGATATATGTATTAATGATTTCCCCAAGTTGGAAATTGTGAATAAATACGCGTACATATGTACCAGGCAGGATGCTCATCATTATAATCAGATATCCTCATTACCATCCTATTTTTATTTATTTATTGTAGCCGTAGTCTTAGTCTTTAGGTAATAAGTGCTTGCTCACATTCATATTATCGAGTATATACACATATACTTCAAAACTGCTCTGTAGACTCTGTGAAGCAAACCTAAACCATTATGTGCGCGCGGTGGTCTCTCTACTGCTCGACATGGTGTTCATTTACCTTATCGCATCTTAAACATCGTGATGTTGATACATACGCTTCAAGGAGTGGTACCAAAAACTGAACTGCTGCAGAACTTGTGTTTCGTACAACACAACTCTCTTACGCTGCTGGCTCATTTATTATTATTATTATCGTGTGCACCGAAAAATGTATATGCACAGTTCACAGTGTATGCTTATTTAAACTGTAAAGATAATATGATGATAGAACCAGTACCAGTTCTATTACTCTGCTGCATCTATCCAAACCGCAAAGAATTCGAATATGAAAGATTGAGAAAATAGGCGCAGTGCTAAAAAGACACATATACGATGTCGATATATTTGCAAAGGAATGAAGAACTACAGACGTTTTTGTGTCTTCGCAAACCAACTGACTGTATATCTTCAGTTTGTTGTCGGCATATTGGCTACATACACGTTACTGAATTAAGACTTGTCGATTATGTGCATGGGGAAGGAAAGGATTCGGTGTGAGTAGCATTTAGCATGTATTTTTTTGGATTTTTTTTCACTATATACAACCATACGATCATAGTATTTTATAGATATAATCATAACCAGAACCAGTTATTCGAATAGAAAGATGTCTATATTGCCTAATACTATGAACATATGCACAGAGAAAAGAAAGAAGACAAAATCACGTTGTAAGGCAATAGTGCATGCGTAGCGGAAAGACATTTTTCAGTTAAAAACTGTTCCACCCATACATGTTCACTTGATGATATTTTTAGCACCATATAAAGGCAATCAAGCTCCGGTTGCCTCCCGCTGGGGAAGGGTACCACCACCACGAAAGAAACAATACGCGATAATACACATTAACACACACGGTGGTCTTATTACATCGATAACGTGTTGTACGTTAGTCGTTAATTAGAGAAATGCTATCCAGGGCAAACTCACAAGGGAAATCAATTAGCTAAGAATCGACGGGTGATGAAAACTGGAATGGACAGACGGACAAACAAGTCAAATTCAGTCAGAACTTCAAGTTCACAATTCCAGTGAGGATGGTGAAGGGGAAAATGCCAACTGCAATTGAATCCGGTAAATGGAAAAATAAATTCAATAGTTTTAAAAATATCTTCGTAATTTATACCCAACGTATTTACTAAGAGCCAAAAAGCCAATTCTGAAAGCAGAATTTATGGCAGTTAAAGTTACGATGCGATGATAAAAAATGTATATTGGAGGTTTGTGTCCCTAGTGGACACTAACGAGTTAACCCATTGACCATTTTTTAACCTATCGCGAAATTATTTTTTACTTATCGTTACAATTAAATACGCGTTCCCATGATATGTCGCCGTAGTGTACTTCTGAAGACACAAAATGGGAGTTATTTTTAGCCGTTCGTTAGTGAACTGGAGGTACTACCTACTCGTTCAATAGTTGTGAATCATTTATAGTCATTACGAATACGAAGTAGTAATGCTTCCAGCAAAGAGATTTGGGGATGCAAAAAAATGCACAAGTGAAGACATGCCAACTAACAATATAAAAATGTAGCTGATAAAGTCATATTTAAACGACCTCGCTGTACTCTAGGGGAATCGCCCGATTCGGATGAAATTCAGGCACATATGCCCTCTTCATCATAGACAAAATTTTGCACACGAAATATATAAAGTACAAACGCGACTGCTCCAGGGTCAAAAACAACACAGGGCATGTCGGACATATTCATCCCTGCGGACCCACAAATTGAGTCCTGAAGTCAAAATTCCTTGTTGTAGTAGAGAAAGAGCCTTTTTGGAGGGGACTGGAGGCGGAGGACAGTTGGAAAGCCTCGAAGATTGAAATAAGAAATGCATTATGAGAACACGCTATACAGCGGTGGATACTTTTCTTTTGGGGCAGTGATAGAATAGTTGATGGAGTGTAATGCATACATTGTTTTACACACTTCCTCCTCTCCACATTACGGTTATTATCTGTACGATTCGGACTCTACTAACGTTTTTGTTTTGCTCAGACAACGCCTTCTTTTTTATTGTTGTAGTTGCACATTTTCCTTGCACTTTGATGTGATTGCACATACATTTGAAATACGGCAACTGGATAAGCGGTGTGCTTATCGAGTTATATTGACGTAAGGAAAATATAGTAATTCGTAAATGAGCATGAAAATGGATTTTTTGCAATAATCAAACAAATGGAGAATACCTGATGAAGATGGAGCAGTCAAATGTAGAAAAATAATAAATCAAGATGAACACTGATGGATGGAATATCCAATCCTGTTTGTTTTGTGTTGGGAGACATGTATCGAGATGAAACTCGACACATTTCATAAAAATATTTTGGGATCAATATGGCCAGCCCAACTGTTCTGATTATAATTAGATAAAAAATACGAAAAAACGCATATTTATGCATATTGGTAAAAATGAAGGGATTAATCGAAATTGCCATCATTTTGGCTTGATTCGAAACATTTTTGACGTTGTATATAGTATTAATACATGCAAGGAATGGACGATAATGTCCTATACAAGTACTCCTTACAAAATGTACTTAAATATACAGCAACTTTTCTTTTCCATTATTTCTCCTTAGTTCTAAATGACCTTTTATGAGAAACTGGTAACCTCCGTGGCTCTGCTTATAATCAGTATTAACTTTCCCCGTTCGAAAATACAAAACCAAAAACCTCTTCATTTCACTCACAATGGCACATTTGCACGATAACCAGTATCTGTCTGTATTATAAGACTTTGTTCTTTTCTAGTATATTACGGTTTTATGATTCTGTTTGTTGGACGTCGGTATTTGATAGACGTGGCGTTTCTTATCTCCCTGTTATAACGACACCATTTCTTATCTTTGAATCATAAGTTGCTACGGTTTGGCAGTGACAGTCTAGTCCAGTAAGGGTGAAGTCAAGAGAATTAGTAAGGTGCTTCCAACAATATAATATCCTGTTGCTAATGGATGGATACACCCCGCTAATGTTCAACAGTAGTGGTAATTTTCCTCCATATGGACAGGAGATGGAAGAAAGTATAAATTACGTATTACGTATGTCAGGGGTCCGCTAATATCATTGTATAGACTATACAGTATAGTATACTATCCACCCTTCTCAGTTTTCATTTTGTCAAATTGTCAATTTTTTCTTGAGACTCGAGGCAAAGGCACAAGCCAACGAACTCAGGAGAAAACGGTGTTTATGGAGCTACCTGTTATCCACCCCGCTCTGTAATAAGATGCTATTAATATCTTACAAAGCTGAATTCTACGCAGTTGCTCTAAAATGGCTATAATTAGACGAAGCAATTTAATCGTTGTATCATAGCCATGTCCCTACTTAGGTTTGATCTTTACATTTATCTCCGAAATTACAAACTCCCAGTTATTCCATCTGTTTTTTATCCGTCCGTATCATATTAGAATTGCCCCTGGGATGACATTGTGGGTTACCGGTGCAGAAGCAGGAAAGAGTGGAACATTTTGGTTAAGTAGGTACGTGTGTAAAGACCTGTTATGGATGACGAATGACAATGTTGACGAGTGACGACCAGAGAAGAGAGCGTGTGTAAGCTAATCTATTTTTGGTACGGACTGACTAGCCAATTAACGAATTACTGTTTCTTCTTCCATGTTCTTCTTTATTATTGTGCATGTGCTATGTGCTCCGATTTTATTCTCTTGACCGCACAACAGCCTTGTCCGCGTTACTTACTACCGTCATCATCTTTTTAATAACGCACCCCATAACGAGTGACACGACGGAAGCTGGAAGTGGCTAACATAATGACTTGTTTCATGCTCTTTCAGCCACCACTCAGCCCGTCTCTAAACTCGTTAGGTATCTTCACATGTAAACTTTCAAACTCATCCAGTTGGAAATTTAAGATTCATCCATCATCCATACAACTTACCCTGTATTCCTATACAGCATACAGAAACCGAATCCGAATCCAGTCATCCAGTGAAACACGAGCCCAACAAGTAGTAAATTCATTTAGAAACAAATTATCCAGACAACAAATGACGTACTTTAGATAAGTATAAATACAAACTTAGATACTCTCCGCAGTTGTACATTCTATCATTTTCAGACCAGTTTGTAATATAAAGACGTTCAACAAATCAAAGCAGCTTAGATTTTAATATACAAGTGTCATTTCGAAACTAATTGCATCCAGAATTAGCTTCATTTTCACACGTATGCTTTTGAAGCTACTTACGTTTATGTGTAGGTCTGTAATCAGTTTTACCGTGCTGAGTTTTATGTTCCCTGACAACTTACACAAAATGGTTACCGAAATGAGAAGTTAATGGATTTCAAACTTTATTATATTTCCTCATTTAATTTTCCGCCTTCTGCAAAAACCCAAACGCTTCAGGGATGCTATTCTTGATATTAGAACGCATATGGTAGTTATTACAGTGGCGCTATTTTCCCCCTTATGTTCGTTTTCTACGCTACAGATAGGCTGTGCGAAAAGGTAAAGAATTGATCGCTTCTTCGTATTTTATTTTTACTGCAGGGTTCACAGTAATCAAAACTGTACTGAATATGGAAGGATGGCTGATGTATGTAAATAAGCAAACGTTTGCGACCTGCAAGTTGGGTTAATTTGCCACACCACTTAAACTGCTGTGTTCAGCGGAATGCTAGCAAAAAATAGTCTTCTTACTCATTCCGGCTTTTATGGCGGTAATGATAATGATGATTTGATGAACGCAATAGGAAGTCCATGTTCCACCCGCCTGAAGCATGTGGCATGACATGTTGTACGTCAGTGAGGACGAACGAAATTTCGTAGAGAAAAAGTTGCATGGTTGCCATCCACTGTCTTGATTATTGTAAAGCTAATATTTATATGATTCTAAGCATGAGAAACATGAAAGTATTAATGGATGTTTGTGCTTTCTGCCTACTCAACAACAACAAAAAACGCTATGGCGTAATTGTTGCGGCGCTGTCGCAAAGACTGGGCTCTGAGCTGAATGAACGCTGATGGCTGAGGAAGAAAAACGCAGAAAGAGGGAATGAAGATGACAACTACTAGTTGTGATTTTTGACAACAGTCATGACAAAGTGGAGAGGATAATGACCCAGGGATCTGTATGCTAGAAATACTATAATACTTTGTAGAAAAAAACCTTATAATTTTATGTTTTTTAAGTTACTCACAGGTTTGAATTAGTACGTCGAAGACCACGGTAATTGGCTGTCAGTTTGGCGTTTTACGACAAATTTAGATACTGCTGTGTTTTATTAAATACACGCCATTTTGAGTTTCTTTCTAATTTCAGACACTGAAATTAAATGTTTCCTCTCCCAACCGATTCCTGTAGTTTTGAAATTATTTAAAGTTATTATGAATCGTTTTGTTTTAATATCATTAGACGAAATGTATATCGCTCTGTATGCTTGATTTTTACAAAATTATGCAAACAGCTTGTTAAGATACCCCAAAAGTGAAGACACTCGTATTTTTTCAATCAAAATGTATATGATATGAGAGATACGTTGGTTACATGTTTTGTATTCAGTTTTCCAACGACCCGCCTGGACTGATGGTAAACTTATGTGAACACATTTTATGTAAAATAGTGGTTTTTTTTCATTAAGAACCAATTTACACAACATTTGCTTAATTCAACAAAGAAGCGGAAAGGAAATTTTTCATCTTGTATAATTCTTGACTTTTACATTTTATAAAAATTGGAAAACTGTCCTCGAGTAAACATGTCAAAACCATTTATCTCGTTTAATTATAAACGACAGTACTACATGTAAAACTACACGTAGACGTCTAACGTAATAAAACAGTACCATAAATATTTAATTTTATTTTATTAATGCTAATTAAAGAGCTCGAGAAGACATATTTTATCTCCGTAGCATCTAGTCTTCCATGAAATGAGAAGGCTGTCGTTGCTGATTGTTTCTACCACCGCCGGGATGAATCCAGTTTTTTTTTTCATTTACAACCAAATTGAATGTAGGGTGATGCATGATGAAAGTGAAGGAAGAAATTAAGAAAGAATTCCTGTGACCGGAACTATTATGTATATAAGTAGCAGCAACCACGTAATAATCGAGGAGTCAAGAACCATGCATGACACTTTATGAACTCTGCTGACTGTAATAATAATTATATTCTATTATTCAAATCTGGTGGTCTTGGGATGTCGGACATGGCATGGTGTGCTTTCCAATTTGTTTCTTTATGTTACACTTTAAATATAGCGTATACTGCATGTACTTTTCTTTTTACAGAGTTTTAACGTAAGCATACGCCACGAACCAGAGAGAGCTCAACGAACAAAACACGAGATTAAACAAATAACAGAGAGCAGGCTGTATCCATCCGTATTTCGTACCATTTTTTTTATATTTTTGGACAAAGCAAACATTAAATACAAATACATACAGGGCCAACATGATCTCCCATTTCATTTTTGCATATTTTGCTGGTAGATCCCCAGCCGAATAATAATGGAATTAAATGTAATGCGCAATTTGGAACACAAAATTCTGCACAGCCAACAGCAGTATATTTACGGCAAGTGGAGTCGTATAGTGATTCGTTATTATTGTCATGTCACCCTATTCTCGTGTAGCAAAAGCAAAAGTGAGCACTTTGTGTAGTAATTGAGCATTCATTCAATACTACTTAATTTATGGCACCGTCCCATCACAAGCATTGTATTCTATTCGCCTCTTCGTAAAAAACCCAAATAGCAAGTTCATAGACCTTTACCGTTGTTACCGTTGTGTGGTTACTATTACCTTTATTAGCTGCTATCAGACAATACAGAATGCTCGTATCTCCATGACAAGTTCTTCTTCAGGATGCTCGCTCGCATGAATAGAGATAAATAAAGTCGAGTGTAATACAGAAGCTTCCAGTTGCTGGATGGGTGACGTGATGCGTAGTTTAAAAAGCCAGTTTAATTTAATGAAGACTTTTGTATTCCAGGATAGTTATTTGTTACATTATGTAACGTGTGCCTACGAATAAATTTTAGTTGGTGGTGGTATGGTGGTGGTGCTTGCTTCTATGCTGATTTCCGATCAATTTCATTTCTACTGTGCTTTCTACCATAAGATTTGTGAAGGTCAATCCGATCATCTGCATATTAAACATATTACGAGATCGCACAGTCATAATCTTTCATTGCCCATATTTAATGGCACCCAACCCCACATTAGGACGCACATTAAAAGATTGACCTTGAAAAGATGAAAGCGAAGTTACAGTATTGTAAAAGTGGTCAATAACTTCAACTCCAACTCTTCGGAAGAGGTAATTGCACACTTTCTATACAAAATAATTTACGAATATGTTCCAGTTCTACCAATTGCAAATGCATTTCAGCGCAGAAAAACAGAAAGTTTTTTTGCTCCATTTTAATTTATAATTTGTACAAACACATATTGCACAGCAACACTACACTACACCGTGATGCTATTGGGTAGTGTCACTCCTCTTTGCACCCACCAAAGCAGAAGGTGTTTGTTTATCTGTTATCATGTACGAACTGTAAGTTTAGCAGCAATTAAATAATGTATGAGGACACAAGTTTTTCATATTTTTTTATATGCTTGTAAATGAGCAACATTCATCCAGTTTTACACATACGTGTCCTTGTGTATATTACAAACAAATTTTGACCCTGTGTTTTGGATTTGACAAAAGACACGTCAAACAAATGCCTACTCTACCCATCCTTGGAAGTTAATGAAGATTATGGATTATATTACCCCATGCAACTGCCAAAGAGCATCTGCTATTTTTTTAAATTCAATATCGTAAAATCAGTTAAACTTCAATTAAATTTGTCCAAGTCTTTTGTAAATATATCCATTTGGCAATGAAAAATAGGCAGTTGCTCTTCCTCTTGATTACAATGGTATCAGCATCAGCAGAGGTATGTTTTATGACAGAGTCTTTATAACTGGGAACCTGCACGTTTATGATTCGACTTAAGTACTTGCCCTAATGCATTTTAAGCCTTTCCTTCAACACAGCGCAAAATAAACCTAATTACATAAGCAATCTCTCAAAAATGAGTGATTACATGCGTTATGACATCCCAATTAACAGAATACAAATTATGGCATCTTACTATATGTATCAGTTAATCTAAATGATGTTTTATTGATTCACAAGCATGGAATGCTACAAAAACAGGCAATGCTGGATTTCTCAGGAAGGTACACAAATTTGGAATAAATGGAGCGCATACTGGCCGTGCTGATACATTCAATGATGAATTTAAACTGCAGATAAACAACATAAACAATTCTAGCTACCTAAAATGCACACGTGGTATTTTGAACAGTTTTGTAAGGTTATTATGATAAGGAAACGTATCTAGAGGTAATGATAAATGAAAGCAGTATGCCACGAAGTCATTTATGTAATGTGCTGGTACACACTCCATTTCCAATACACGGAGTATTGCACTGCGCACTTAAATAAAAAGTAGGGTACAACAACACAACAACATACTCATGTTTTAATATCTAAATGCATTTGCCGCTAAGAGTTTCCGTGATGCATTGCTTTTATAATTGACATATTCAATACGGAACTCGGAACCATTTGTAGAGGGTACTTGAAGCTTACGAGCTTAGGTAGTTCATGTGCAAATATTTTTCATTTTTTTATGCACACAATGACACAGATTGTGAAACTTATCTACGCAATTGTGGGAGAAAAAAGCAATGACAAATGCACATACTTTTTTAAATGCAAACACTTCTTCCATTTACAATCATGAACACGGAAATTGGATAAAACTAATTCAATATTTTATCTCAAGCAGCATTCATAATATCATGGTCTCTAAAAATCACATTGTAGACGTACAAGGAAGTTTGAAACGTTGGCGTTACTGTCTGTTGTTTTTGCCATTATTATATAAATACTCCAAAAATACTTAAAGCTTTTGCCTGCATAATGAATATACATTATATATATTTGTATTTTTAGATACTCTATAGTAGATATTGTGCATTTAAAGAAGATACATACATCAACATCATTTAACGAGAACATAAAACTACCAAAATACAATGAGAAAAAGCGTATGTCATTTGACGGTATGGCTTCATTGTGTAGGACACTCGGAATATGTTGTTGACACCGAAACGGTCGATAAACAATTTAAGTATTAGAAATGTAGTGAAGGATTTTGTTTGTTCCTATTGACACAAAGTGCTACACTATTTGGCTAACATGAGGAAAGTTGAAAAATCCCAAAGCGTAAAAATTGAAGTCTGTTGTACCGTTCCCTATATTTCGATAAGCAGTTGGGTAAGCACACAATAGTAGGAAGAATGGGAACGTGTCCAAATCGATAAGACGGATGGATGAACAAGTCAGATTATTTTTTGCAGGTTATGATACTATCGTCTTGACTCTGATGAAACAGTGCCAATTCAATTCCTCCAATGAGCATCTTCACTCAAGTGGGTTGGCAAATGTCTTTACTTTTTATACACATATTAACACCTTCCCGAGTTCATGGGCAGACCGTCTTATTGTTGTTATTTTCTGTCTGACGATGAGTGCTATTTTAAAATGTACTTTTAGTTCTTTAACGTCTGTACGAATCTTGTAATAAGCACGTGGAAGGTTGAAGCAAACGACGCAGTATACATAATTTGAAAACAGCTTCACTACATATATATATCCTCGAGTATGGGATTTCTGTGCAATCAAGTGGAAAGTAAAAGTAAAGCGTGCAAATGTCAACAGAAAATATAACAAGTTGTTTCACGGCTTGCCAAAAAAAGTTCCATCTTCATGACCTTTGCGTAGTAAACAGATGACGACAATAAGAAGTCAAGTTCAATGTGAAAGAATTTTATCTTCCATGCTTCAAAAGATTTTCGCTCACAACTACAAATCTTAATCAAATTACATTACCGTCAATATAATCACGAGTATCAACATCAACGCTTACTTACATTTCCATTTAATAAAAGCGTCCATAATTTTTTTTCTTCACATTACTAATGTCACTAATTTTTTAAATATCAGAACATTTAAAACGTGTCTTAATGGCTACTTTCCTCGAGTCCTGACGTAGTGAGCAGGAAAACAGGAAATGGACTAGCGCTGAAAAACTTTGTAAATTACACATTGGTAATGTATGTATAATGCGACCCCACCTTATTTACCACGATTACGGCAACACTCAAACGTTTATCAGTATCGGCGATAGTGTATCCCATGAATATGAAATGTATGCGGCTAGTAACTTTCAATTGTCGGAAAACAAATAAAATTCGTTTCTGTTTAGCTAGTAAACAAATAATTCATTTGCCTTTTATGCTTTTGATTTAGGTCTCTCTTCCGTCATCATCTTCCTTTATTTGTGCAACTAACAACTAACTATACGGGCTGGATTATGAGTTGACTGACAGACTTCAGAATATTAGAGGATTTCAAATCGCAGTGCACATAAAACACTAATGTACCAACATACTTGAGATGTTGTAGTTTCCTATTGCATATGTACATATATATTTAGTTATAACACACATTATATAATGATGTGACCGACAAAGAATGTTGGTTTATTTCATGCATTTATGACCTCTCAATACATGCTTATAAGGTACTTAAATTTTACTTTTATTGCGCTGATAATTCTTAAGCTGTATGCAATCTGGGCCATGGGCCGTACAGATGTACTGATAAATACTCATTTGTTCCAGGCTGAGCAGAATCTACAATGATGTGAGTACAACATGCTGTTTTTGTTTCTGAAATATATATTTTTGATTACACAGATGCAGATATGAAAAAGTTTAGCTGCATTCGTGATATACATGATCAATCCGGCTCGTTTTCAAACTTTTACAACTGAGCATGTAAACTCCCTGTCAGTCTGCAAACTCAAAAAATCGCAATAATGCAGCACCATGCCGCTCACCACACTCGCATTCATCATTTTGGAAGATAGATTGAAATGAAATGCAAGTGTGCAGTGAAAACTTAAGTTTTAGCATTACAATGAGCACATTTCTACGCTTTCTTGTTTCTACGATGGGTCTTCCAGGGGGATGACCCAACGAAGTATTATGTATGCATGTAATTTGACTTTGTTTGTTTTGTTGGCAAGTGTTCTCTCGACGATACAGCTTCCAAATCCAAACAGAACTTTTTTGTTTTTCAATCCCAACATTTTGTACCATTTTGGATGGAAACATTTGTATCCAGTGCATACCACAAATCACGTAGATTAGCGCTGTGTAAGTTGTGTAACACGTTTACAAGTTACAACAACCCATGAATGAACGGAGTCGTTATGTTGGTTGTAGTTGTGACGTTGGGAGCATGAAGAATCAAATCCAGAATCCACACCATTTCTACCTTGTGTTTGTTCTGTATTTAGTGTTTTGGGAAAAGAACTTCATATAAAATTTATTTCTTCGATGAGTTTCATACATGAGAAAAATGACAAAGACCAAGTTGTTCTAGACAACTTCGCATATACGCTAATCTCCAGTAGCCGAACATATTTTCCCTTGTCATTTCATTAGACTGTAAACAAATATATGCGCGCTTGTGCAGAAAGAGACATGTCTATGTATATTGAATGTATTCCGTAGGATTTCTCCAATGGCATGTAGCTTTTATTAATTTTTTGAAGAAATTTAATATCACACCAACCGAACCGAAGCTACTTACTTATCTTGTACTAATATTTTCATAAGTCCGGCCCTCTCTCCCTCTCCAGAGAGATTAGTTTACAGTAATTAAATGTGAGATTGTCACAACGTAATGCTATGTAATGGCTGTCAGAAAACAAATCAGGAGTGAAAAATTCAGCTTGTTTACACTATACTACAGCTTAAACCTAAGTTATTAAAACGCTACTAATGAAAATATTAAAGTGCAATAGACAGGCTTAAAAAGACGATCTTGCGTCATTTGTACGAATTGGAGCTTGAAGCCCTAGTTATTATTATTTTTACTTTAAACAACAAAGTACTTTAAGGTATTTGTGCTAAAAAACAAACTACACTCGCTTGAAGTTGAAAGGTTTACCGGAATAATACCAGAACTTTTACCAATAAATCGTCATATATAAGTAAAATAGGGCCAGCTAAGCCCCGGTGAAGGTGAAAGTAATTAAAATATACAACACCAGTATTTATGCCGTACCGCTATGTGGAAAATGTTGTGAATAATTAAAAACTTAAACGTGTTTCGTATTTTTAACCGTTAACTATTAACTATTTGTAGAATAATAATAATGTTCAGCAACAACGGTACAATATGATTTATATACGGACTACTGACTGACGACGGTAAGGTGATAATGATTCCAAGTCTGAAAAGAATTACAGAGAACAAAATGTAAGACACGTTGATTTATAGCCTGCCAAAAACTAAACCTATCGCGAAAATATTATATATTATGGCATAACGATCTTTCACATGAGCTATTTTTAAATTTAGAAGGATATATTCATTAGTTATTTTGGAAAATGGTATTGCCATGCTTTAAGAAAGTCATTCGCTTTGAACCTGTAACCTTTCGCACGTAATCACTGTGGATTATACTTTGAAGAGCTTATATGAAGTTATGATTTCATTTTACAAGTATTTAAGGCCTCACAAAATTGTCCTACAACAACTAATTAAACTACCGAGCATACTGCAGGACAGACAGGCAAAAACACGGCTTTATACATACTGAATAGCTAGTCACGGCCGCCTAAAGAACAAAAATCAAATTATTAGGCAAATAATTTGCCGCTTTAAAGACAACTTTATAGACATCTACGAAAATGAGAACGAATGACGGTTCCATACTAGCAAAATTTCTTTAGATTAGCAGAACGCCATCAGAAAAAGTAGGTTTCCTGTTAGATATGTTAGATATAATATTGTTCGTTATAAATCTTGTCATGTACATAAAAGAACAAGATATTACGTGTGTAGAGTAGAGAAAAGATGAGACTGAAGATCATATTTAGCTGGGAGATGAAAATCTCCCACCACTGACATAATGATGTCAGAGCTCTTAGGATGATTATTATAGGCTAATATTTATAACTACTTCATCTTTCAGAATTGCACAATGAATATATGGAAAATGGTTATGTAACTGTGCCATGACTATGTGTTTAGGTGTAAATTCAAGAACAAAATTCAAACTCATCCGCACCATTACCATTTCAACTGACAAGAAGTCAGTAAAGACATTTTGTAACGACTACAAGCAAACGAGCACCCAGGACTATTTCTGCATCATCGTGTGATCATCCGCGGCAATGGCCTACAAGCCACACACCAACCTATCTCACTAGACACCGACAACAACCAGATCGGATTTAAAGAAAACGAGAAGTCAGCCCTCTTCTGGGATATTCCATCTGTACGTACAGAATTCACTGTCATTTTGGACATTCCGTAAATGAAATACAGTGAGTGATACGACTTTCATGTTTCCTTGAATCGACTCAGATGACGATGATGATAGATGTTTGCTCCACAAATAAAGATAAAAGTGCTCGTCTGCAGCCTATAAAGACACACTCTAAACGACTATTAAAAAGTATTACGGAAAAAGTTGATAGGCAGTGGAACGAAATTGCATTTTTGGTGGATTTGTTTTTCTTGCAACTTAGTAAGCCAGGAGAGCCTGAGAACCGTCAGATCGGAATTCGAAGAACACTTTAATGCTTGTTGACTTTATGGTGGTGCTAAGACGGATTTGGGCGAGGAACCGACATTCATATTACTTACACAACACATGGAGATGATAGATAATAATAATAATAATACGTGTTACATTGCCCGTCAGATTCAATGTTTTCTCTTCATCGCATACTTCCTTCCGGAGAGTATTTTCTTACAAATAAAAAAAATGAAAGGGAATGGAAATGACAGAGAAGGCAGCACAGCGCATTCCAGAAAGCCGCTGCATGCAACGGAAAAGTTTGCACTGTAGAAATTCTACCTATGCGAAAAGTAAGTGACGCTATCGTAAATCATTCTTCTTATCTTCTGCCGGTGCGTTATTTTTTGCACATGCAATTTTATGTGCTGATAAATTATTTTCGTGGACACCTCATACATAGTGTGGTTATTTATGTGCAATCACAATCAATATCAGCCCTTATCCTATTGAACAGAGAAACAGAACCCTTCATTTCATGGTAGTATGCACAGAGTCGGTCAGAAAAAATGGAAAGAACTTAGGTTTATGCCATTATGCCTGACATGGCACACATTTATCATTGGGCTTTTTATCGTTGATGTCAACTATTAAGTAGCGGTGAAGCGTTCATGTACAAAAATACACTTAAGCTACATCGTAACGTGCAAACTAGAGTTTTGAGATAAATGAATCAAAAGTCTCTCTGACCTCTCTTATGCCAGGCAGGAGTGATATCTGTAAAAAATAAAGCTTTATAAACTAAAATGTGCGACCAGCAGCGTTGGAGTATTTAAATCATGTGTACTTATGATACATGTAGATGCGACTATGTTATTTTCCGTGATGAAATATTAAAATTTGGTCTCATGTCACCGTTTTTATAAGCAGAATTGGGTGGGGTGGTTTAATATTTATTATTTGAGATACCCACACTAACTCTCGAGCGTTGGGTAGGACGGTCGGACACCGCATACAAGATTGTATACTTTCAGATTATCTGGTCGTAAAGGAACCCATATTGCTTTTTGCAGAGACAAAAATAAATGCTACACGCAACTTTATGAACACTATTACTGACGTTTTAAGACTTCTTGTCCCGTACACCCGGTGGTACAACGGGCTCTACTTAAAGTGAAATACCACGTTCTACCACAATTGATCCAAACTTGATGCATTTATTTGGGAAGTAATATTCCATACTTTTTAAAACCTTATCGTCGTTGCGCTTGTTCTCAGAAATGTTGTACATGTTTGCCCCCTATGCATTGATCTTTCAGAAGATCGATAAAAAGCATTTACTGAAGTTGAAATTTTCTCCGGGTTGTTTCCACTTTCCATCTGATAATGGACTTCCCTCTACGCACTAGTAATATAGAGTTGAGATTTTAGTGAAATATTAAAGAATATCGATATAGAATGAACAGACAATGCGAAGTCTCTTGTTCCCGACCTGTTTTAAAAATGCACAAGTTCAACTGTTAGGTATAGTAGGTCAAAAGGAGTCAGCTGCGGTCCATTAAACAAAGGGAATCAGTAAAAAACGACAACGCCTCTCAGGCCTCTCCCAACGTCAGTTTTGGTTACAAAAACATATTGCCCATATACTCAAGCTCAATCAGAGCGTAAAGGCGTTGGTGGCTTGAAGTGAATATGTATGAAATTGAATGTACAAAATAAATACAAAAGGCCATAAAGTAAGTAAAGATTCTCTATTCCAAAATTCTGCTAGCTTAAATATTTAAACAAAGTTGCTTCAATAAATAAAGAACTCAAAGTGACATAAATGAATGCATTTTGGTAGTAAGTAATACACACCACAAAACGGCATAAAGAAAAACCCTAAAAAATAAATCATTTCTCCGATACTCTTGTACCACCAACATGCTTCTGGCATTTCATAGGATATAAATTAGCAAATAGATTGCAAATGCTCTGGGACAATACACTTTTTGATAAAAACTTTTCATATATATTTTTTTCGGTTTGATCGTTTTAGATTAGACTTAAGTTATCGGTATATCTATCTGTAGCAATACACCAATCAATCGAAACATTTGTTACAAATACGACGAAATATAAAAAATAGCAAAACGAATGAAACATTCCCAAACTACACACTACATTATGCATTATGAATGACGACAGCAGCCAAAACATTTCAATTATTATAAACGTCATATGGCTTCACTAGAATACGACGATTCACACACAAGATTTAAGATGTCGTGATTACTGATTTTTACGTTTAGATTAGAAATGAGTAATTACTAATTACTGAAACTGATCTTCAAGAACTGGGGTCCTCAAAATGACACAAATCTCTAATAGATTCTTAAAAACTGTTTTATGGTTAGATATATCGTATTCACCAGATGATTCACTCTACTTAATCATCATATCAACATCTACACTCAAATATTATACGACTCCACACAGGTCTGAGGAGTACCACAATTTATTTTGCACACAGCATCCACCTGAACGGCTTAAATCTCTAGAGATGCTGGTTTGTCCTGTTTTACATAACCACATCTTCATGCTGATGATGATGGTTATTGAAAATGAAATGATTTAGTTCAAGCTGCTCGAGAAAATGTTCATGTATTTTGCCTTTTGTTCCATTATTGTGGTGCGGAAGAACAAATTGTTTTGGCAGTGAACTGCACACGCTGTACTGCTAAGGATTATTTCATATGCACAGCAGATTTTGCTCATTACAATTACCTATTTCTAACATTGCCAGCTTTGAAAAATTACCGCGCGTTTGTTTTTTGTAGTAAATTGTTTCAGACCTAAAGTAGCCATAAGTTTGCACTAGGAAATCTAGTACTATCCATATTTATTACAGTAGTACCGATCAGTACTATAGTGTCATCTAGTTGCATATCTACTTCAAAAGCAAGTTGAATGTTGAAAATCTGCAAGGGAAATCCAATTTGTCTAATGTGAGGCAGCGGAAGGCCATCTAACTACACAGAGAAACATAAGCTGAGTCACCACTTTGTTAGTCATGATTAGGGCTGGGAATTTTGGTACATGACATATTTTTATCCTTAAAAGTAAAATCATGTGAAATTATGCGTGCACGAATCTAACAAAATTAAGTCAAATCAAACCATCTATTTCCATATATTTTGATTTTTTAAAATCCGATGTACACAAATGTACCAGAACCTTGAAAACTATCAAATAGTTTGTCATTTGCAAGTCCTCAAAAATTGGGAATTTTAAAATTAGTGAATAATATTGAAATGAGTGTGTCCAGATGTGTCTGATTCATTTTTACACACGTATAACATGAATTTTGTTTTTTGACTAAACATTGTTTTTAAACGTACTCTCAGCGTTGTAAAAGTGAAATGCTTTTGCAATTCCTAATTACATCTTCACGGTGTTTTCTGATGACTAGTAGAAGAATAATAGTGTAAGTTAAATCATATTTAATGTCATTGTTATTTCCATACACATGTACCATGACCATTTTATGTCATATTATTCCTAGCCCTAGTGATGTACATCATAGTTTCGTACTGCATGACAAAATGTTTTCCTATTCCGCGTCTTTATAATATCATTGTACTTCAGGACCTTTACAGTTTTACGGTTAGGCTCTACTCGTGTGCTTCATTGTAATTGTTCAGCAAGCGAAAGTTTGGTCACTCAATCAGTGTCACACATAGTTTGACTGAACCATGAATGTCTGTTAGGTATTCATTAAATGCATGGATATAACTCTCAATATACCACGACATACCCACAAAGCATTAACGTAATACAAATTAGTGAAATCGTTGGGTAACTGGTATGTAACATAATTGAATATTGCTTACTGTATTTCATTACTGCCTAATGATTTTATCATACATAATGGTCAGGTTTACAGGGAAAAGTTTCCAAATACTGACATTAAATATAATACAATTTTAAATCAGGTGTTCAAAAATGTGTAATTCGGTGTAGAATATAATATTATTGGGAATAATGTCGAGGAAATTATTAATATATGAACAAATGTATACGTTTAGTACAAAAATGGCTAAAAATAATAACAACATGTGCAATAACTTTTGTACTTACTCAAAGTTTATTTTTTATCAGAAGATCGACCTCATTGATGAGTTTTCTATCTTTTAGTTGCATCTTTATTTACGTCGAATATAATCCTTGAATTTCAAAATGATTTGTACTTGAAGCAAGCTTGCTGAGCGCTACTACTAATGCACTACCAGCCAGACACCATTTCCGTAATTGGCGGAATAGAATAGTTGTATTGGAGCCAATACTTTTTTCTTCTCGTAAAGTGAATTATTATTGTTACTCAGGAAAGTGTGAATAGGTTCACCGTTGGAGATAATTATATTAATGATGGTACACGCTTATTACAGGAAAACCACGATGTGTATCGTACACAATAAAGTTTGTTTGATGGAAATGAAACTTAACTAGTCAGTGAAGGGGCGACATAATGGGTGAATTGTGTTGACAGCCGTGAGATGCTTCGTAGTTTTTCTTTCTAGTTAGACTTGAACAATGCCACTTGTAAGACAATGCCAAATGTACCACAAAGGTGCACCACGCCACTTAACGTTAGTCTGCAAACTTCTTTAACAGCGATTCCCGCAAAATAGTATGCGGCTCTCGTAATAATTAGTATATAGATCACACTACAGACTACAGTCACGCAAACGTAAATATATTTCTTCGTCACGAAGTCAAATTACCATAAATTATGGACTCTGTTCTTCTTATTTCAGCTCATTCAAAGTGCTTTTATTTTCCCCCATATATTCACCCCCATATCCTCTGTAATTAGTGTAACTGAGGAATCGCCATTAATTGTTCCGGAGTGCACTCAATTCATAGGATGCAGAAAACTTCTGCAGTAGAATACATCAATTGACTTACCACGAGTGTGCTTTGGATACGTACTATATTCATATGGACACAAGCAAAGTAAAGTAGCAACCATGCATTTATTTTTGTGCGATGCTCCACACAAATACGACTGCACAATTTTTACCGTAAAACGAATCAATATTTGGCAAAAGAAAAAGCACGGTCATCGCTTTTTGAGAAAACTAAATTATCTCACTTTTATCTCTGCATCTTTTCTGAGCTTGTTTGCTTTGTAAATAAACAAACCAATTGAGCATTCGTATTGAACCTAATTATACAGTTGGTCGTTTGACTGACCAGTGTGAATCTCCTCCACTACAACGGAGTCAGCATCAATACACACACGCTGAACAACAATAACCTCATAACCTCTACCACCAGCAAATGTCGTTACTTGACCAAAGAAATAGCCCCGTATATCTACATTCATTCCATTTGGTTGCTCAATATTCTAAGCGTTTTCACTTGGAAATCTGAAGACGGATACCTCTTTCGTGGACGCATTTGAGAGGTTCTAAAACCTACGCTACACTTTGTTGTTTGTTATTTATGTTGGGTAGAGAGAGAGAGAGAGAGAGAGAGAGAGTAGAAAGAAGGCGTAATTGATGTCAATGTTATTTATACGAAATAGACAGTTCATGAACCAATTGACAATTAAAAATCGCTCTATTTTTAGATCCAACAAAGCATCATGCTCGCTGATAATGGTGAGGCATTTGCAAAGTGAAAAAGGAAAAAAAGATGTTGTGGTTGTTGTGGTGCCGATGGGATGGGATGGGATGGTACTAACATGGAAAAAGCAGGCTTTTTATGAGTGTCTGTTTACTCTTGTCTTCTTCAACGTAAGAAAAATGTCAGAATGTCAAAGACGGTCATGTGATGTCGCAAGCAAACATTTGAGTCTTTTGTTTGCTGTAGTGTGTAATACCGACTCAGAATTGCTAAATTTGCTTAAAACTACGTCTGCTCGTTTAATTTAATATTCCTCACGGTGTTTTCAACCTGGTCATGTCACCAAGTTTGCCGTTTCTATGGACGAGGAAAAACCCCAGCGCATGATATTCCATGACTTCATTCATTCGTTTACAGTCTTTACAGTCTTACTGAGCTTTGAAAATCACTGTTGACTCTGGGTGAATCATGTTTGCTGCAGTCCTATTTTAAATAGCAAACATCTCGTAACAAATAACGATGGTGGTAAAAATCTAATTGTATATTTATATATTCCCGGTGCCATCACCGTTTACCTGCTCTTTACACTAGTGACTACCCACAACGACGACAAACAAACATGTGCAAATTGCAGTATGATACGGTTAATATTTCTTAAATGTAAACGGTCACTACCCTATTTTATGTATCGGTGTGAGGAAACAAAGATCGTGTTCTTTAAAAAACATGATGTCGATCGAAATCGAAACCAGCGAATTATGCAAGTTAACATGTTGACATTCGGCCAGACAAGCGGCAAATAATGTTATAAGACGAGTTTTCTAATGAACCCTAAAAATACGTTAATAATGACGGTACGATCAAAAAATTAAAATTTGTATCTCTTACATCCAATCATTGGTATCTCATATGATGAAAAATGTATGATGTATTTTATATATGATATTGGCTATCATTTATTGGTCGCGTTAAAGTGGCGATGTAATGCTGTAAAAGGTTAAACTGAACAAAGGGAGAGGTCACTTTGAAATGTCAACAATCTTCTTAACCAGTAAGTAATAGACTAGATGAATAAACAAACATTTTACACACATAGGCATACCATTTCCATGAACTCATATATATCATACAGCAGTAATGTGTCTGTGTGTGCATAACGAATTACGACCGCTGCCAATTTGCCAAAGAGCAAACACAACTTGTTATGAACTGTGTACTCGTGAGTCTGCATTTAAAGTAGCAAATGCGCTGAATAAATCGTGTCAGAGATTTAGTAATTTTTGTCATGTAACTTGGAGTAGTGTGTATGTAGATGAATCATTCATGCAAATAAACGGTCTTAATAACAACTAGTATAAAACTTGATAAAGAACGTAAGAAGTAAGAAGGAAAACAATTGCAGATTTTAATTAAAGTATGAGGTTCATTGAAACCGGGTGAATTATTCATTTCAGGTTAACAAAGTGTATTGCCAAGGTGAGGATATTCATTCGCACATGTAGCAGATAATTTTTTAGAGTTGAAAATAAATGAAAAACAGTGGCTGATATTCCACAACAACAGTTATGAAGAAATCGCTAGGGTGTAGGGTTAGGCATGTGTAGATCTTAATTTCGTGATGTCTATGGGGTGATGTGGATTAAGTAAGGTATACTTTTTATAACATGTGGATTTGCAAAAGCAAAAATTGAAGAATTCTTCTGCAGATGGAAAGTGTAAACAGTGAAAAATTACTGTTTACTGAAAATTAGCAATAAATATGCAAAATCAAAATAATATACCTAGTGATGTCACACCAACATAATTTGGGCGTCATACAAATAAGTGCAGTATATATGTATCATAGTAAAGTTCAATGCCTGACGGCCACAAAAGCAAAACAAAATAAGATTAACTATAATCTTAAAAGTGTCGATTTTCCTATACATTGCTTTTAAAACTCTGAAATTGGCTTTATGTGATGTCTGTTTCATGATTTGTAAAAAAATTATCTAAATGCGTGGTTGAGATAAGGCATTATGGTAATCCCGACAAGTGGTTGTTTACACCTACACCGTGATAAACTTGTTTGATGTAGAGAAATATTTTCTATTTATTAATAGCAGTATATTATTATCTTAGTTGTCAACAACTTGGTGAAGCTTTCATGTTTGAACCGCAAATGACACATTAGAGTTATATCGTTGTATTATTGAGGTTGTACCAATTTGGAAAAATGGAAGGAATTGCTGGCGCCACACTGCCAATCTGTATTGTATAGTTTCGGTTTTATTTAAACAATACTTGTGTTATGCAGGCGGGAAGAATGCAAACTCAACAACAGCAATTTCGTCGGTTTATATTTCCTATTTCAGTTATTACCATTAACTATAAGCTGGTGTCCTTATTACATTAAATTGTGGAAGTCTGTTACGACTTGGACGAGTAACATGTAATAGTATTATTTGATAATGCCAGGTAATTTTAAACCAAATTCTCAAAACCATGTAATTTTAAGCATTAAAGTTATTTATTTTGGAAAAATTCGATATCTTTCTTAGATTTCATGATACCTGCCCATGTCACGGGGCAATGCATGATTGACAAATTAGCGGAAAAAAATAACGCAATTCTGTGTACTGAAATTGACAGTTATTTATTAGATTTTCATGCATGATCGAAACTACTAGCGTCTACATTCACTCAACAGTGGTACATTCCGTGGTGATTTTGTATTATCAGCCTGGGTAAAGTGTGTTTTGGTTAGGAGTTGGCACAAATTTGTTTGCATTATATTTCCATGTTCTACGAAATCAAAAGAGAACAAGTTAAAGGATGAAGTAGATGAAAAGGAGTTGTATCCCACAATAATAATAATAATAATAATAATAATAATAATAATAATAATAATAATAACCAATAAAGTTGTACAAGCAAATAATATATAATGATGCATAGTTATGCACAGCGATCGCCTCGGCTCATATGTATCTATCTACACAGGTTCGCACATCCAGTCGTTCTTTTTCTGGGAAACATGAGACGTAATGTTTATAATGATGTTTGTTGCTCATTCCACGCCACGATGAGACTTCCCGGCGATGCCAATACGTAACCGTATTAGCTTTCGCAGTAAACGGTGGTGGTGTGCAACTGTATTGGCACGAATTTCGTTGGGATGGAGGCCTGAGCGGAAGGAAACAAACGAGGAAAACTACTTCATATAGCACAGGTCCTTTATTACGAACCAGACAACTCCCGCTTTCTCGTTTGTTTTACTAATAAATTCTACCCTGCCACACTGCTATCAACTACCACCACGAGCAAAGTTTCACATCTCCTTTCAGAGAAACTAACTAGATAAAACAAATTCAACTAATATAAGCGTGAACAAAACCTGACAGAAGAGAAAGGGACAGGGAGTCGCACTTTCTCTATCATCAAAACAACTGTGTTAGTATCACCCGCAGGTCCCTATAAAATTTAGCTACATTATAGGTCCAAAAATACCCAGTTTGTCATGCATAATATGCATACATTCATTCAGCTTGTTTCACTTTGCGCATAACTTACGTAATAAAGTTTGAGAAGTGTACGGCACTGTACACACATTAAATGCCTACCATGAACACGACTTGGACTGAGCTAAAATTGTCAGGGAAATAAATTTATAAAATAAGCGCCCAAGTGTGTGTGTATGTGGTATGCGTGCATACATATAGACCACTTCCAAATCTTTTCCCCATGTACAACACACCAGGAACACGAACACGATTTTTTTGTGGACAGTTGTACAACTGAAAAATAAAATGAAGATGTAAAATAGATGGAGATGTGTTCACACAGCGTGTAGTAGTGCACAGTTGGTCATAATAGAAAATCGGAGGTTGTGTTTAAATGGTTAGAATGGGTCAACAACACCAAAAGCAAACAACATATTTTTACGTTAAAGGTTTTACTTTCACCAGCGTAGTAGGGAGCGAATTTCCCTACTTTTTTTAACGCTAACGATATATATCACTATAAATTTTTCGTACTAATGCAAGTGTTGGTTAGATGCATCCTTTTTTATCATTCATATATACTTCCAAGATTTATGTAAGCGTATTCTATTCGTGACAACACTCAACGTTCATTACATTAACATTTATTTATAATTGTTCAAATCAATATGACAGCATCAACGAAACAATATCGCAAATTTGCATGTACAAAAGCTACACCCTAACTGAAAAAATTCGCCAAGCCCCCTACTGATCATCCTTAATTGCTCCTATTCTTGTCCACTAATATTAATCGCTAACCTACTATATAGAATCTCCCGATATAACTAAAATTGGCATTAGTCAATAGTGATTCGATAAATTGCACGACGTTTCCCGATTTCCCAACATTGACGGTTAGTATTGTCACGATGAAAAATAAAGTGCAAAAAACGCCAATTCCTATTGCCAAGTGGTAGATACAATATCACCGCGGTGGACGGTAATATGGGTATATTAAATTCATTTTGTTGCAACTGCTAGTATGAGTACCACCATTGCAAGTATTTACCTGCTGTGCTTAAGGTTACATTATTACATTTTTACGATTTCTGTACTTTCTCCCTGTTCGTGTGTTTTTACACGTCCAGTACACGTCAGTACGGACTACGAACTGCAAAGCATGGATGTGCATATATGTAGTTTCATTGTAGGAGAGTGGAAACAAAAGACAAACAAGCACATGAAAGGTATGAAGAAAAGAGGGAGAGTAGACGACAAACTATGGAATGACTACGGAAGAAGCACTCAATTATTTAAGATTATAGAGGAGAAGGAGGGACGGCAAGAGAAAGGGCTAAAATGAAATAGATACATCACCAAACAAGAACAGGAAGCAAACTTTCCTGTCTTCTCAGTACGGCGTTGGCTGTTCATGTGAAATTTTCTCTGTGATAATAGTAATAGTAATAATATTAATAACGGTAATGGTGATGGGCAGCGTGGCAGCTACCAATGTGCTTGCTGAATCTTTATGTGCTGTCCTGGCACAATATCCACCACGCTGCCTGTTATAAAGGCATACTTGCTTTGTGTCGCTTAATGTCCATCGTGAAAAAAGAGAGAAATTTTCCTACTTGCTCTTTTAAAAATGTCAAAAGCCTGATCAGCAAAAAAATGGAAGATTTATGAAATGCTGGATTTTTACGCAACCTGAGCGAATGATGCACCTTGGGCACACAACAGCAGTGGCGACGGTCAAGTTTGTGGACGGTCTTATTAAGCATTCATTTTTTTCATTAAAAAAAGTATCCCATTACTTCGGCATAATATTGCTCAACCTGCTGGTAACGTCGGAACGAAAGGGACCGTAAAGTTTTCCAAAGAATGGTGGCACTACCTGTGAAAAGGTTTTTTGTAAAGTCCATAAAAAGTGAAAGTAGTTATGACTTTGAGTATAATGCATTTTAGGCTCTATTCAACGTTCTACAAAATAATGTAGGGAGGCAGAAAATGCGGAAAAAATTGATGTTTCAGATATAAGAGAATAAAAAAATGTCTCCATGTTAAGATTATTTTTACAATGTAAAATTCGAATCTGTATAGCGGACAATGTTAAATGCAAGGTGAGCTTCTCTTTAGTAAGAGTGTATGCTAACAAGTGCGCATGCGTAGATTCCCACATTTGTCTTATTAATAATGCCCTATGGAACAATCTAGTTGGAAGAGCCGTAATGTATGACAAAATCTATTGTTTCAGTTCAGTATTTAACATGCACTATACGCCGGCCTAAGCTTCCAGAAAGCTTTTTACGTACGTGCAGATATTGAAGTCAAGTGTCGTTTACTATTATTATTATTACTGCCCTTTACTGAAACTATTGTAAATTCCATATAAATTTACTATACAGAATGTTACAACTTTCCGATTCCTTATTAATATTCTACAACACGACTGTATGAAAAAGGTTAAAATCGTTTTGAGGACTTTAACTTGGTTCATTCATCTAGTTGGCAAATCTTCTCTTTAAAAATAGTCCCAACAGTTTTATTACAAACCGGACGGGTTGGTTGAAGTAGGGTCGGAGCCCGGAGGAAATTTCTTTTGGAAAGGTCTTGTCAAATGGGCGAAACGGTTGAAAAGATACTTGTCAAATGAAAGCGGATTAGCATGAAAACGCGATCAAATACAAATGCCATTTACGCATAGTGGGATAGCATTTACATAATGTACATGTGGTAGGGCTATGTAGCTATTACACTAGCGCAGCGTGAGAAAGTGACAGAACAGCTTCAGAAGTGTCCGAGAGAAAGTACTTGCCACGGATAATGCTTTTTAAAAAGCTCTAAATCATCATAGACGTACGAAGTTGTTTTTCGTATTTCAACAACATGATGCCTACACTCGCACTCACACTGTGTACCAATAAACGTTGAAAGCTGAAAGCACTAAGAGCAAGCACTCTTACGAATTTGTAAAAGCAAAAACATGTACAACATAAAGTGTAAAGTGTCCGCATACTCCGCATAATGTTCAAATGTTAACTTTGCGTAACTATCAAAGGGGAGAAGTTATTCAACGATGATTTGGGGGGAAATGGATGAGGAGATGATATTAGAAGTACTACACGATCAAAATATCTAAGCATAAATAAAATTTAAAAAGGGTAAATTTTAGTGAATTTGTTACAGGTAGACACCACATTTGGTAGGTTGTGGGAGATTTATAGAAAAATTTTATTTTAAAAAGTCCAAAACTGGTTTTTACTTTATCAATGGTGTTTTTGCAGCTCACGGCAGTTAATTACCAAATTTAGTGTTTACTTGAAAGTACTTTCACTTTCACATTAGGGTACCATTGTACTAGCATGCTGTACGTTGCTTCCAATTTGCATTTTCAACAATACGTCCCCTTAAGAGTAGCCCGAGTGTATACAGCTGAATAAACAAAATACTCTGTAAGTTCAACGACCAAAAACATGATGTTTAAAGAGCTATGAAAAGTCATTCCTTGTTTAGAGGGTTGCATCATGAAAATTGAAAATTGAGCTCGACCGTCCGCCCGAAGAAGTTTGGATACCGACTGGATCTCCTCCTTATCGTTTAACGCATTACTGAAAACAAAATATTGCTTCCCTGGCTCTTTGGGACAAATACAGTTATACAAAATGACGAGGTTACACTACAATGCTGCAATATCTATTGTATACATTTTCATCACTTCTGGTATCATTTTGAGCATTCCAAAAAAAACCCTCCCCGACTCAAAAACCGCAAGTGGATAAAGATGTGTCATCACAACGGACTTCTAGCTAAATGCAACCCTTCACTCATAAAATCTATGACATACTTATCCGGCATCAATGACTTCACATTTATTTTGTGGCTTTCAAATTCTACTTTACACTGAACCCTGCACATGAAGTATTCCCAATATGGAAAAGTAGTTTACCAACCAGATTATAGAAAAGCACTAAAATGCTGATTTTTGAATATGCAAACTGTAAAAATAGATCCTCAGTTGTACATAACTCATATGTCAAATGGACTACTGTTTTGGACAGTTTTCTGTAGAGTAGAAAGCAAAGAGGATATAAACACAAACCAAAAACTTATGGTTGTTCCACTTGTTATACCTAATTGTCTCGAAAATTGTCGGTGTCTGTATGTTTTCAATTCCTTTAATATTAGCCAAAAAGCGCGCATAGTATTATACCCTTAGACCGCAGAGTCCTCTTAAATAGAGGGGAACATGCCGTGCTACTAAAGTTTGAAAAGTGTTATCAATAACACTCCGATCTCTTTTTTACGCTCTAACAAATCCCCAAAAGGTTGAAAATGATGACGATGACGAACATCCTGCTTTAATTTACATTAACATACATACTTTTAAAAATTTTCCTAACGTTCCATGTTGCACTAGGATGATTACTCCGTGAGGTCACCAACTCCGAGTAAAAGTTTATTCATACAATGCATTTACAGTGCTTTTAAAACGGTAGTAACCGTTTAGAATTTCACCAACAACGTTTTCCCTACATGTCCAAAACGCTTTATATGTTTTCTCCATACAGCTCCACAGACACAAATATGTACCACTCCTCCTAAAAAATATTGCTTCTACCTAAATGCCAAATGCTCAGGGTGACAACGCTACTCTCCTGCTGAGATGAGACTATGAGACCAATACAGAAAGGTAGTGAAACGCAAGAGTTTCTCACAACATCATTAATCGTCAAGTGCAAGAAAGGTAAGGCACTATTACTGACTGTAGTATAACTTATTTGTAGAATTGTTGCTTCAGTGTGCACAAAGTAATTTTGTCCTTGATTCTCTGTAGCTGCAGCATTATATGCTTGTTAGCGTGTAGTGCAAAAAGGTGCGGTGATATAGGACAATGGTTTCTCTACAGTATAAATACTTTTCTACGGGTGGTTGTTCACGTGAGAGAAGAGGCTTTGTCAGCGGCGAAGTAAAATGAACCCGTGCGATAATAATGAATAGGTACTTTGTTTTCTTCTATTACCCGCAATGCTTGTTCCGTTTCTGTGACGCAAGATGGTTTTATCCGTTGGGGTAAAGAAAACGATTTAAGTATTTCTAAAAGGAATGAAATTATCATTGTTGTTTCTTTCCCTCTCTATTTCTTTGTTAAACACTTAACTTGAATGCTTCGCTTGCTATATATTAGGTAAAGCTGTCGGCAAGTCGGTAATACCTGCTGGGATGCGTATTCAGAGTCTGCTGGTCGTCCGGTTCTCCTCTATAAACGGCTTTCCTTCAATACTTAAAAACAATTTAAAATATTTACATCATGCTAGATAAATGTACGACAGGTAGAGGATATCAGGCGCGAGACCCTTATTTGTGTAGATTAGAGGAATATATTCAAATTTAGTACTCCGTTTTCTCAACAAACTCTTATACCTATAGCATAGAGAGTTATCAATTAAGCTGATTTATCGTTGTGTTGAAATGGGACCTAACTTGGAGTATTCAACATTTCAATTATTATTTTTCTTACAACTTTGACATTACAGCGCAGCTGGAATTATCCTAAATGAAACTGAACTGGAATAGCTTTTATGTACACTTACACCCATTGAAAGCTTCTGGAATTGTACCAGCGTTCATTAGGACTGATTGACATATGATGCCTTGAATTTAGAATGTTTTATGCAGCAGGAGCACCGTTAAAAAATACAACAGCTATTGTACATTGACGTTATTGTTTTTTTATTTACAAGGATCTAGTTTTACTGTTGATCTGTGATCACAGCCGCAACTAGCATGTTACTCTATACTGACTTTCATGCATGAGAGTATAAAGCTACAAATAGAGTGAAGAACGACAAGACCCATTATTTTTTTCTTTTTCGCCAACATTCTTTCCATTTGCCCATCTTTCAAAAGGAAGAGAAGTGGCATGGTATTAGTAGGATGTTGGCTCTTCTCACATAGTGTTTCGCCACTGCTAGACACGCTCGTTAGTGGAGGTATGGGAACACTATTTTGTGTAATGATTGAAAGAGCCTGTAAGGAGAAGAGGACAATGATTGCAAAGGGAAAAAGGGTGGCGAATAAGAAAAAAAGTATAAAAACATTTTCTAGAAACAGCATATCTTGTTCCTTTTTATTTTCCAAGTTTACCCACCAAGACCAAGTCTCCTGACAGCAGAAGTAGCAGGAGTAGTGTTGGTAGTACTAGCAGCGCGGTAGTCATGCAGTCTGAACCAAAACTGTTGGATCTTGTGTGTTTGTGGTTCTGAGGTACTCATACTCGAAAAACATACCAATTCTTTCCCCTCCTTTATACCAATAACTTCTTACAATTTCCAAATTTCTTTTCCATTTTGTTCTCTTCCCCGTCGTCCTTCCTCATCCTCAACAACGGAGGAGATAAACACATACACGTTGCCCGTCTCGCCACGTTCCTCCCGACGCACACATGGACTTATACCTCCCTTTCCCTGTATGTACGCGCTTTCTCCGTTACTTTTTTTTCGAAGTAAAAAGTATGAAAGTTAACTGACTTATCCATTCTTATCCTCCCGTTTTCTTTGGGTGGGGCTCAAGTTTGAAGAGAGGGCCTAGATAAACTGAACGTGCAAAGTATACTTTTCCTCCTCTCTGGCCCCTGCGCTGATTCCATCGTACCGCAGCTGCTGCTCTACCACTAGTACGACGTTGGCTACTACTGTTGATATTACTATTCACAGAGGACGGAAAAGAAAGAAAGAAAACCCTTGAAACGGCCCGCTTCTTTTTATACGTGTGTAATATATAGGCATGTGTATGCATCAACCAACAGCAAAGGATATTCACCTTATGTGAACTACATTATCACGGTGGTTGGCCCTCTTGCGTTTTTTTAACTCAATCCACTTATACTAAGACCCTTCTGCAATCCATACATCCATCCATATGTTTATAGTGCCGGACTACGTATATAGATAGACAATAAAAAGTTTGCAGAAACGTGTGTAGAAACACTTTATTCAAGGAGAACGTGGTTGAGAGCCAGGGATAAACGAATCTTCTACTTTTTCTGCAAATTCTTTTGTAACTAAAAGTGCAAAAAAGCAAGTTTGGCTAGCACCATACGCTCATATAAATAGTTACAGTCATGAAGTGTTCCATTCGCACTATTGTTGCACACAAACAAGCTGCTGCTGCTGCTGCTGGTACAGGGGGCAGTGTTCTGATGCTGCATTGTTGTAATGTAACTGTCACTACTATCGTTACTATAACTTACCATTGTCAGAATCATTTACCATCTCAGTAAATACAACATTGCACGTTAGGTTTTTAAATATCAAATTTCCCATTTTTCCGTGTTGTGAGCGAACAATGAAATTCAGGAGAGGCATCGTTTGGAAGGTACTGAGCTTGCAGTACGTGACAACACAACCACGGTTGCATGAATTATGCGTTGTATATTTATGTAAAGGACGTTGGCAAATAATATGATGTCACGGACGAGTAGTAAATATACGATCCTGACAAACCGAGTGCCAGTAAAACTCCGTAATTTCTTTTTGCCTCCTTTAGTACACAGTAAGCCAGTAGGATAGTGGCACGTTGTGAAAGGGTAAAAACCAATCTGTTAATAATTCGTCCACGTGTGTCCCTACTACAGTTACACATTACAAATGTAGCTATATGCCAGCACTAGTTCAAAATTTAGGCTGAAGCATTACTCCTGTACCTGTGTACATTATTCCTGTGTTGCTGAGAGTCCAACCACTGTCATAGTTAATTCTTGTTCATAAAAAGTATGACAAATAACAGAGTAATAGCATTACGTAAAAAAAATCAGGGAAAGTATCAAAGTGTGTGTGTGCGCGCTTTGTGGGAGAGAATTTATTTTGCTACGTTTCTGTCTGCTCAAACAATTGAGTAGTTAGTACACATCGAAGTGGTGGGTTGGATTGTCATGCTGTAGAATGTAGTAATATGTGAGTAGCCTAATCACATTAGGATCACCTCTAACACGTATTACCTTGGGAAAAAATCTTCAGCGTGATTCCCCTATTCCAGAGAAAAATTAGAAAAGTTATAGCACCGAACCCGGAAAAAATCTACGTAAATATATGCTGCGGTGATGTAATGCAATGACACACAAATACAAGGGATATATTTTGATCTGTGCAGAAAAACAAGTTAGAATAGATATAAAAAAATATTCACATTCCTTTGTAGATTTCTCTTTCCTATAATGAAGAATAGGACAGATATACACACATACAAGGAAACCTGAGTAGGGAAAATGTATGTGTTTTTATTCGTTGTACCGTCACAAAAACCATCAATTTTGTTCGTCCTGTTTCTGCCTCTCTCTCTCTCTCTGTCCATGTTTGTTTGTCTTTTTTCTTATCGTTTATTGGGTAAAATAAACAACAGCAGCAACAACAACAACAGAACACAAAAGCATGTCTTTCCAAAAAATACGCGACTGGCAGAAATAACTTGACAAAGTTGCTCTTTTCCAGGAGTTACCTAAAAAGTCAGCGTGCATTAGGGGACTTCATCAGTTGAATACACACAAACATTGCACCGCCGTCGTCGAGCTGTGGGTAGATAGATATACGTGTTTACGAGGTATTTTAGAAGTACATAGATAGGTTTGCATAGTTAAATAAGCAAATAACGGGTGGGGTGACTCCTTTTCACAGAAAACAATAGATAATGAAGAAAGAGGGACGGCAAGAGAGAAAGAGAAAAGCAAGGCTGTTGTGGGATGAATTAAGTGTTTCAATACAATTTTCGATCTATCCAGACAGCCTTTTTCACTTTCACTTCACTCGAATTACTCAGGCAGTCCTAGCTAAACAGCCTGTAGTTTTCTCTAAATACTGACAATTCTCTCGCCTTCGCTAGGGTCTATGTGTCATGTCTGGTTGTTTTTTATTTGTTATGCTATTGCGACTAGCTTTTAGGTTAGCGAACTCGCAACAGTCATTGAATGCACTTGGTGAATATATTATGAGGAGAATAGCAAACTTAGTCTGTATAATTATTGGTATCGGGGAGAGTGTGTGTGCTATGACGAAGAAATGGGAATCTCGATAATAAACACCATAAACGGTTGTGGTTTTTCATTTCACGTAACCAACACATCAACCATATTATATAATTGTAATATTATATCCTCGGTTACTGTCAATTGAATAACAGGACAACTATTAGAAATGAAAACTTGGCGTGTTTTGTCAACGTGCATATTTATGCGAAGGGAGCATGAAATAAATCGTGGATTTTATTGATCCACACGAGCTATTTCATGAATCTTACATTTGTTCACCCGCTTTGACCGTCACCGTTTTTCTTATAATTGTTTTGCATACTTATAATATCCTATTTTAATTTATTGAAACATTGACCGTCGACCGTCTATGGAAACTAAAATAGACTTCTTAAGGATTTTTTTCCTTGCACAGTTACAAGAACAAGCACTAGTAGCAACTAATGACAAAGACAGGCACAATTAAACGTACGTTCAAACTATTTTTGAGCGACTGTTTCTAATAACAGTGGTGCATTGCTGATAAGACTTGTGCCAACATTATTACGACTGAATGATTGAATATTTGTTACAAGGCTGAAGTGATTTATAAATCTCACCCTGCAATATAATGATTCTATCATATTCGTATGTCTTTGTTAATTTGCTAGTATAGCAAGACGATTTATATGCGAAACTTTGCTTCAAATTCAATATTCCAAGGATTTATTACAAAAAATGTTATTTCCTGATACTTTGGACAAATGAACTTAAGGAACAAATAACTCATTTTCATTGATGAATGTATTTGGAAATTATGATTGTGAACAAATCGGTATCATCAATTTGCACGTTTCCTAGTTCTACACGATAAATGACGAGCCTTTCTTTAAGCTTTAAACATGTCTATCAGTAATCGGCTTTCTATGCTACTATTAATGGAATTTTATCTGCCTTTCCACTAATTTTGTAGTTACATATGTGCTTATTTTGTGTATTAATATTCTGCTATGTTCTTTATTTTATGCGATAATAGTCGCTGTCCTTTACTTGTTTTTAAATAAAATAGACGAGTAATTTTAGAAAATAATTTAATTATCTGCAGCTTTCGTATTGAGTTAGGTGGCATATGCAAAAAGAAGAAAATATTAAGTCAAGTACAGTACAAGTGGAGGAGAAATACGATATTAAAATAATTGTCTTTACATCATCTCGATCATTGGCTTTTTTATTTTATCAGATTCAGCCATAGCTGTGGCACATGTATTTTGAATCTGTAAAATTTTAACTCCTTCAAGAGAGGGAATCAGGTTTGGAATGGCTATTTGCGTTCTATATGTAGATAGATGATAGATATGTACAAATGATTCATGTCATGGAAATTTATCAACTCTGAGTCAACTTCGTAGGGCGTCAAAAGAGACTACGCGGACGACGAACAATGGATTCTGATGCAGTTAAATAAACGATTCAATTTCGTTGCACACTTTGTAATCGCATGGACATCCATTCGAAATGTTGAAATATTGCGAGGAAGGATTGGGAGTTAATCGAATGGCTTTTACATATAAAAGGAAACGCTTAAATGGATTTCTTCAGCCCAATTCATAACTTTCAGCTCCCGTTCAATGACAAGTTGCAGGCTGTAGATGCAATAGTTTCCCCTGGTAAAGCACACATAAAGGTTATGTATCTCAGTCAGTGTATCTTCTCACGGCAATATTTCACTCACATTCCGTAAAGGCACACAGATGGCTGGCAAAAGTCCGCATAAATTTCTTTTATGTTTCCACGTGAGACCTTTGTGGACATAAAAAACGCCAATAGATGTAATATTCGTATCATTAATATAAATGCCTAGATACGGATAAAAGAAATGTAATTACGTACCAATCGTTTTTTCCCCTTCGAAACTCCGCTGATACATACACTTTCTAAATTTTATTATCATTATGTATGTCTACAAATGACACTACAGACTACTGCTTTCGTGATAGCACTACAGAGAATAATATTATTACCAATATTTAGTTCCCATACTTTCCAGGTACACATAAATGGAAAGCAGTAACCGGCATGGTAACAGCGTGACGGCGGAATTTTTGAAGCAATGGTCTATAATGCATGTGTATAATGCATGCCATTAATTGGCTTTTTACGAGAAAATGAATTTTATGATTAAAAATGGTTTCCCAGCGCATTTACAGCGATGACATTTTTCATGTACGGTTTTATGAGTTCGTATGCTTATTTTCCCCAGTAGGCAGTATTTATATAATAGACTAGACCTCACATAATGGTCTTGATGTAACATGTAACTACAGAGAAGGGAGCCTACATCGAAAATTGAGGTCTTCAGTTTCAGTTTGAAATTGTACTTGGGCTCCTAATGCGAAAAACCATTAAATGTAGGTACGTTCCAGAAAACACAGCAGCTCGTCAAAAGATCCGAAGACACCGAATGGGATCCAAATTTTCTTGAGTCCGTGAAGAGAGGAGAAACTTGTAAAATATTAAGCGTACTTGACTTTCCCGAGAGTTATCTAAGCATTTATTACCTGAGTTTCTCTTGCTAAAGCAGAACATAATAAAAAAAAGTCTATCCGAACTCGCAAAAATGCAGGAGCGCTACATTCACTTACACACACACACACATGCAGTCGCTCTTCTGGTGAAGACGTACAACATGGTGAAGTGTTATCATAATGTTCACAGCAAGTTGCACCACCTAAGAGTACGGATGATGCTGAAATGTATTGGTAAAAATAGAAAGTCATATACAGATGAAAGTCATGATCGGCATCCCTATCATCATTAACCCCTTTGCTTTGAACCGAGTAAACATACTTGAAATGTGGTATTACCTGCAGACAGAGAAACGTATAGCAAAATTGACATGGAAGGTTACGTCGCACCCCTGTTCCCAGTTCCAACTCATGTGGAATACACGATACTGCCGACATTTCAAACTTAAGTAGGTTGGTAAATATAGGCAATCTGACATAAAGTAAAGAACGCGTTCGCTTTCAGCCATAAATGCAAGAGGAGCAGGTTTTGAAAATGCTAAATGACATTATTAACATTGAATGCACACCAGTGAGCAATCGTTGACGATAAAGTCCGATAAAAATGCATTATTTCACAGTACAGTAGCCAAAAGGTAAAAGTCAGTAGACTACAGTGGCAATATAATTTCGGTGTATGTTTTCTCTGTATCATGCGAAGAAAAAAGGTACCCCGATGTAACAGTAATAAATGATCAATTGAATAGGCAGAGAACTGCCTGTGGCTCAACGTTGGAAAAAAGAGTCACTGGAGCGTAAAAGCAATTATTTTTAAAAAACGACTCTTGCCTTCCCCTCCCCTCATTTTCCTCGGGAAATGGGAACAATGCAGTGCGTAGCAAACCGTAGATACAACGAGTTTGATTGATTCAAAGGACAAAAATTTGTCTAGACTACAAGTCTGCCTTGAAGCCCAATGTGTATGTTTTTTGCCAATGTGATACTTATTTAAATTAGTAGGTTAACCCTTTCTAAAAAGCCCAACTTTGAGTTAAATAGCCCTATTTTGTATTGATTTTATGAAATAGATACTATCGACATGCGAGAATAGGCTTAAATCGTATACGGATCAAATGACAAAAAATATCATCGTGTATATGATTCCTGCTATAATCTACTGTACACATAATGTTTGTGCCTTTGAATGCTTATTTACATTTGCATTTTCAAAAAAACATTTCATTGGACTGATTGGTCAAATGTTTCATTCGTTGCAACGTTTTCGAACGACAGGCAGCTGTTATGGTGTAGCAAACTTTTTAAGCACAAGAGTCACAAACTTTATGTTATATAAATAGTAGACATTTTATTCTTAATTTTAAAAAATATGAAGCTTTTAAATTGGAATTATTTAAATAACATTTTAAACAAGGATTTAATGGAAATATTTTAATATTTTGCTTTTTATTTGTAAAATTTTTTTTAGCTAGTTGAAATAATTGTTTGAGATGGTCTAATGATATTTTATCGTCACGATGTTATTGATATTGGTTACTTAGGTATAGTCATTCTGTCCGATAACCCCTTAAAACATAGAAGGCAAGCAGAAATGTCATATATCATTCTTTCCTGGTACTATATTAAAGCCATGTGAAAAACTACAATTAATTACATACCATTTAGATTTTCGTAAGCATATACCTAGTGATGGCCTTAAAAATTCCCTCCAGCCAAGCTTTGGTCCTGGCACGATTAAAAAATCCACTAATTACAAGTAGCTCCATGCGATGCGACTGTGGGCTTGTGTAGACATGATATAATAACATTTCAAACGGTATACAAAATACACGGTGGTATGTTCATATAATGGTTGGAGGTAAATCAACCAACGGAAAATGGGAGCGAGAACTTCTACACATTTTGAGCTGTACAGGTTGATTTTGATTGGAAATATTGCATGTTGCATTATGTTATTGCTTGGTTGGAGACTATAAAATGCCAACGAAAAATCAGACTGTCCCAATGTGTACATATGCAAAGTGCAAAAATAATTAAACCAGTAATGTATGCAAAAACATACTATGTACATGAATTTAGAAGGCACGCCGAGAAACTCCGCTCTTATCATTAGCAGCCTGGTGAAATATAAATAAATACCTGTGGCTAATAATTGGACACGTACACATGGAATATAAATAGAAAGCGCTTTGGTCGAAGAGTTTGTTCAACTATGAGCGCATTTAAAATTAACTGTGACAAGTCATGCGAAGGATGCTTTATAATGCAGTATATGAACACGGCAACAAAAATAGACTTATATGGTTAGTTTTTCAAAAAATCCGCCGTTATATTGGGTTAACTCATGGTGTTGATGCTTCAAAAGTAAATTAACTACGATAAAAACAGAATACCTCGCTATTTGACTTTGATTTTGAATAGACGCGTACACCACAGTAAATGAAAAAATGATCAAAAGATAAAAGCTGAGAGGGTTGTGTGCTGTATGTATACATCTAAGGGAGAGGGGGATTCTCGTGACTCGCGTCAATACAAAATCCACACAAAAAATTGTGTGCATGTAGATGGACAATCTAGTATCCAGTCGCTCGGATGATGAACAGACTCGTCCTGTGTTTATAGTAGCTGGGGTATCATGAACCTTCTGGAGAAAGTCAAGGGAACACTAGTGGCATGGTGGCAGGTTAGTAGGTTTTTATCCAGCAAGTAGGTTTGTATGAGAGAAAGGGAGAGCGTGAACGATGAAATGGGGAAGCCCTCATACCGGATTCCTTTTGTAACAAAATTACAATTTTGCCATATAACAAGCAAACATTTCTTACACAAAACGTATAAAAAAGATGTGCTTTAGACATGCCTGGTTCATTGCTTGGAGTGCACACTTCCCCAAAAGTTCACATGACTATGACTACTTTTTCTCTCCTTTTCTTTCTTTCTTCCTTTCTTTCGCCTTTCCTTTTTGTGTCGGTGAACTCGCGGCTGTTACTGACTTGACTAGGTAAATCTTAGGTGTGAGAGGTTATTATTATTACATTTTTCTAAATAGTATAGGGAATACGATTCTTGCTAAAAACAATATGTAAAAGACGTTGACGTAAATAATGACAACTCGATGCTACTGACTGAAGGTGTCTGCATAATTTGATTTGCACTCTCTATTTGAGCAATTTGAATGCCTACCTAAGATTACTAGTGCTGTCAGAATTGAATTTTCAATCATCCAAAACTAACAGTAAGATGTTACAAACGTTACTGTATTAGATGAGGTGGGATTCACTTGGACAATGAATTACACCACCGACAAACTGAATTACAACAGAGCCTGACACGTAATAATGTTACCTAGTAAGATTGTTATAACTACTGGCTTGAAGTGGATGTTTTACTATAATAATATTATTATGCAATGCTCGTGCTCCTATTCTCATCAGATGACTATACCTATACGAACGTTTTATGTGAAACCATAACCATGCTTAGAGATATAGAGAAGAGAATGAGGGGTATGAATATTATTTCACGCTCAGGGAAGAAGGGAAGGACGACTATGTGACACAAACTGAAATAATAACATAATCTAGTCAATATATATCACGCTAGGATGTTCGTTTTACACAATGCATAAACGCCTCGGCCATAGATAATATGCACTTTTGCGACTTTTTTTGTGGTAGACACATTTTCTTTACGCTATTTAGTAATCTTCTTTATGATGTTATGGTTCTCTTTCATTGTAGGAAATATCTTTACGAGATGAGACATGTTGCATCAACCCAACCCAAGATTAAGCCCAGGTAGGGGAGGCGCAATAACAAGTAATATAAAAATATAAGAAGCAGCATATAAGGGAGAAATAGAGGTGCAATTTCTCGCCGTTTAATCCCCCGTACACAATTCCCTCGTCAGAAAATGACAGTATCCAAAGTGGATATAGTGGTATGTTTTGTACATTAAGTCGTCCTGAGCCAATCATTCCAACAAGCAGGAGAAAGTTGTTTCAGTATTTGTGAAGTAGTTAAATCTGATAAATGCTTGAAACTTGGTGAACCTTTAGAGTAGCTTTGTTAGATAACAATTTCACTCGTGTCTCCTTCTGGGTGATCGGTAGCGTCACGTAAAGTATGAAAAGTATGAAAGTTGCTTTGCAATGACAGCGTACTTGCTACTTTAAGCGAAAGAGTGTGGCAATTGTCAACAAACAAATGTAATCGAGCAAACAGCAAATGAAGCGATATGTTCAGCGTAATTGCTAAGAACAAAGATAATCTTACCTTCTCTGAGTGTAGGGCCGTAGGGCTTAATTTGTTCGAATCGGAATCCGACATCCCTGCTCCTCCTTCCTCGTAAATAGTTTGGTGCTGAATTTTGAACGATTTAAGGAAACGAGCTGGGTAGGAAACAAAGTTTTTTCACTGCTTCTATAGCGCAGGGTAGCCGAGAGCAACGTTTCCACCTAGGATGTCGAAAATGTAAAATGTGGAAAACGGTTGAAAACGAACCGTTTGTGGTAAAATCACTTGCGAGGTGACAAAATGTATTTGTATGAAATTGTGGGGAAAATTTGCTATTTTGGAAGAGCTTTTGTGTGTAAAATATATCTTCCTAAATTTCTGTTTGAAAGCAGAAAATTTCCTGCTGGAAATATTGACAACGACGACGAAGAGAAAAGAATGAGTAACAGGCTGGCTCGCAGCGTTTTTGCAATATGCAGCGATGTTCTGGGATGACAACGTTCTGCTTCGACGAAAGACACCAATGGGTTTGTTGTTAGGCTTTCTTTCAGCAGGAGAAATGAGTGGCAAAACTGGAGTGGAAACACGGTGTGTGTGCGAAAGAGCCAGGGAGCGAGAGAGAGAGAAACGTACCAGTAGTTTAGTTTAGTGGAAGGTGAAAGTCGTAAGGATTCGGAATGCGAACTGCGTCGTCTCTTTTTTCTCTGTTGTTATTGTGGAGTTGTTAGAACGTATCTGACAGGAAATTTGCTTGCCCGTGTCATTCAGGCCTGTGTGTTGAGGCATTTTACTAGGCCAAAAAAGCATATCATAAAAACCTGCGAGACCAAACACTGCGCTTTCTTGTAGAAGCTTTTTTAGTATAAATAAATTTGTTCTTCTTGCTCATTCACAATTTACATTTATTATTTTGGCCTACTGAAGTAAATTTTATATTGTCAGAAGGAATTAGTATTATTACTGATTGTTAGTTTTATGGAAGTAGTAGTAGTAGTAGTACACCATGCCGAGTAAAGCAGTTTCACATGACTTATTGCTCTCACTCCAAAAGTGCTTATTTTATGACTCGGGAACTTGAAATGAGCAACTACTACTACGAACAGGAAGCTTTCAGGTAGTACAAAAATGTAAAGCAGGGAAAATTAAAATACTTTCACAATTGTACATCGCAGCAGGAGCTAATATAATCAACGATTTTAAAGTACGTTTATTTGGAAGCGGGAAACACTTTTTAGGGTTGCCGCGTTTTTCGTTTATCGTTTTTTAAACCGGTTTTTGTTCGTTTTCAAGACAGTTTTCGTCTGCTTTTTTTTTAAATAAAATATATGGCAATTACAGTAAAAGTAACCAAATTTATTTGATTTCAAAGATAGAATCATGCATTAGTTCACATTTATGCACAAAATGTAACCATTTTTAAGCCAAAGTTTGTATATGATTTAAAGTTTGGTTAATATTTTACAACATCCTCCCTTTTGCTTCCTCATTTCAACATGCATTCAACATTATAAGCAGTATTTGATATATTATAGAAAAAAACGAAAAAGTTTTTCGTTTCGTTTTTTACTCCAAAAACGAAAACGGTTTCGTTTTTCACTCATAAACGGTATCGTTTATAAAATTGTAAACAAAGAATGGCAACCCTAGACCTTTTGTTTTACCTTGGGCTCCTTTCGAACATTTTAACTGTCCGTAATATTTAGTCTCTGATAAATTGAGAAACGAAAGCCTAATTGAGTGGGCTTATTGGTAGTCGTTAAGTATGTGTTTAATTTACTATGCCCGTCATACTATGTTAAACGGTAAATAAATGGAATATAGTTTAAAATGATAGATAAAGGCGTGGAACACCGCACCGATCTCATGTCTTATTATTATAGGTTTTAACATTATTATTATTCTTTTTTAGCAAACCGTAAATCGAACACAAAGTTGTGTATTGTCTATTGTGCTATTGTATAGTCACTACGAGTTTTCAAGATTGTTGGAATACCATATCACAAACGTAAACATCTCGATTTGTGCTGTGCGTGAGCGCTTGATTACTTCTATAGGTTTTGCGAAGCAGTGTCAGTACCATGTACGATTCTGAGTGAAAACCTTGTTCATTGCATGTTAATTGTTCGAGTAAGCGTGAATTTATTTCCGTTTGTAGAAAACATCCCAATTTCAAATTAGTTTCTTTTTACATCTCCGTTCAATGTGCACACTTTATTTTCTCTAACTACAATGAATTTACGAACGTCAAGAGGGAAGAAATACCGCATGCAACTCTTTTTTTATGTATCTAACAAAAAATTAGGATTGGTAAAATATATACTTTCTTTATAACAAATTTGGTATATGGTTTGCATCGAAGATCTCTGCTATCATTAAAACCCAAGAGATGAATCAGTGTTTGACTAAATTTGTCCCTTGGTACGTTGATGAATTCCTTCTATTAAAAATGGAAAAGAAACAAGAAAGGAGCAAATTTCAATGCCAAATAATGTACGTACTCGGGTTACATAAACATATAACATATATCAGATACGAAAAGCACTTTTTACGTTTGAGTATTTACTTATTTATAGCATGCTTACGAATTGCACCAGTTCGGAGTTCCTAGAAAACTAGTTATACGCTTCTGTGATTTAATTTTATTGCATTATTTTGCTTGTACAGGCCTCAAATTCATCACGATATAGGAATCACTTTTTTGTTAACGGGTTTGTTGTACCTTTTGAAACTTATTTATACGTTTTACGAAGACATAAAAAAATCCCAAAAATTTGTATTTACTGAAAATGCGTCCTGAATGGGGAAATTTTGGACAAACTTTATAACGAACAGCGCATTTCCTACAAAGACAACTGTAAACTTTCTCTGGTTTACTGGGAGGATACACGGAAATATCGTTCTTGGCAGAATTTGACTTCAGATATGATATAACTGTCTATGAGAAATAGCCAATATGTGGTTCGACGCTCAGTAGCTACAATGCGCATCCCCAGAGGACACAAACAACTATTGCAGTGACAAACTTCGTCTTAAAAATGTGATACGTCTGATGTATGCTCCTGGGCCAACACACACGTTGATTGTTATGGGTTGAAATGCTTCCAGCTACAAAATAAAACTGTTCGAAATAAGAATAGCTGCTAATCTATCTTATTAACTGTCATATGTATGACCGTACATTCAACTCTCCACACAACTCACGCTTTAATCTACACGAGTTTCTACGGGGCAAAGTGGGATTCCGAAAATTGTGTTCTTGAGTCCGTTAAATCGGAAGCAGTGCATTGTTTATATTTTCTCTTCTACGTTGAAATTTATCAAGCATGGGGTATCATGTAATATTGTAATGTGATATTTGTATATTTTGAAATACAAAAAAATATCCCATATAAATACATTTCGTTTCCAACATTTCCCATGTCATATCTACTAAATTTGCTTACTTTTTAAGTATTAAAAGGAATTGTTTAAAGCCAATGCAAATGAAAAGTATTCCATTTCATCTCTAGGCCGTCGTTGGTCGCGCAGTTGTCTGTGACATCTGTGTCATGGCTTCTGTACTTTTCCCATAGTAGATTTCCTCGTACCAGTTATTTTACGGTATTCGTTTAGATGGGCTTCTCTCAAAGTCCCGGGGTTTAGCGGCTCAGCTAAGGAAAGCACGCACCTGTGCTGTGTTGTAGCATCGTTGGAAATATATCCAAACTTTACTTTTGTAATAACATTGGGTTGAAATGGCACATGAAAATGGTCAAATTTTGATAGCGTAAGTGGAGTAACATAGGCACACTGCTGCGAAATAAAGTATTAAAACGGTACATCTCGAGAACCGAATTAGGCTTTATATAACTTACATTTGAAATGGACAGGTAAAAAGAAAACACCTCTAGGCAATCTGTACGCCGTTCTTGGAAAGAATTTTTTCGGTGGTTTAGCATACATTCCCACGAAGTTCAAAGCTATAAGGTTAATTTGAAATAATAAAAGTGAAATTAAATTAAACTTTACACAGAAAGTGTTTTATTCGGGAGATAAGTAGAGGTATCCTATCTGATACTGAAGAAAACCTAAAAATCCCCATTTAAAATGTAGTGGCATGACAGCTATTTCGTGTGTATGAAAGAGTTCTAGAGTATAATTTACTATTTGGAATACATTCTTAACTGCCTTGGCATCCCATTGGTAACCTCAATATACAGAAAAATTCTCAGCAGCATGTGAACAGAACGGACAGATGTACATACACAACAAAATCACATACAGCGACTTTCACTACAACACGTGCAATACGTACTCAAAATATTAGAAAAACGTACGAGGTAGTCTACTTTCCCCAGATTGAAGTAGCTACATGGCAGACTTTTAACGAAGCTACTGAGAAGGATATGTTGCTTCGGTTGGAGTCGTTAATTATGCATGAGATGGCCTTCACAATCAATCGATGATTCCGCACACGGGACATCAAGGTTTAAACACGGTTAAGGCATATAATATGTACAATATATAATAATACATAATACATAATAACATGTTTCCAAATTGCTAGGAAGTTTAATTACATATAACCGTTCAGTTCCGCTCGTTGACATCAAAGGCTATTTTAAGCATTTAAGCCGATTTGCACAAACCAAATTTTAAATTAATACTATTCTATCAGGTTATTACTCCCACAGAATCAGAGTCAACGAACACTAGGAAATGAAAACATTATGTCAAATATTATGAAAACCGTCAATTACTCCAGATGTATTGTCATACCCCATTTTAACCTGCCTGTTTCAATTGTTCTTTTCTGTAAACGGGTTCTAATTTAATATAAGTAACACAACGTAATGTTTGTTTGTTTTCCTATAATTCTAAAATTCTAACTTGTTATTCCGCTGTAGTCAGTATCCGATGCTTAGTAATAATACTCCAGTATCAGGTCTCTTTTATAGCTTCCACACTCTAAACCACCCACAAATAACTAGATGGATTGGTCATATTATTAGTTGGATATTCACCGTTTCCCACCATTCCATAGAATGAGTGTGTAGAAGAATCAACATAGCATATAAATCCCTACCGCAGTTTTTTTCATTTCCACGTTTCATGCCCTCAATTTCAGTGTTACAAAATATTTACATACGAAATAAGTCGTAGTGACTAACTTCATCAAGTTCGTATTACCATCTATGTTTATGGTCCTGTTTATGATCATATCCCTGCCTCATTCATATTAAGTGTTCATGTTCAATAATAATTAATGTCAGCACTGATCGTGAGTACTAGTTACGATCTCCCCAACGGAACACCACCGTCCGCTGGATACAACCTTATTAACCACCCACTGTGAGAGAAAAGAGAGGCATCTTCGTCAAGTAGAAAATTGCGTTTCATGCCTCACCCTGTAGTTCCTTTATGTCAAGTTTTAAATTAGACTTGCTATAATTACTTTTATATTAGACTATTTATTCTTGGCTGAAAGGGACAATTTTGCCTGATTAAGTTTAAGATGTTTATAAGCTATCACGTTGCTACCGTCGACGACGACGAGGGCATTTTAAACGTCTTTACTTTTACCTACACAGTGATAACGATTGCTGTTCCACGGCATTTCATTTTCTTAGCCTTGTACACACTACTAGCCTAGTTTTCAATGCCACTCCATTTCTTATGGCTTGTTCTAAGAACATCAAGTAAACACCTCAAACTGGCACTTTTTTTTACAGTCCCAAGCATTTCTTGACGACGGGGGGTTTTTGTACAAAAGCATTTGTACAACACAATAACAGCACACCAGAAATAACCTTTACACTCCGAACTGTGTATCGTTGTGTATTGTGTTCAGAACAAAAAGAAATGCTTGGAGATACCTATTCGCATCCATAAAAACATTCTCACCGGAAAGATGAGACGGCCACGTCTGTCTTCAAGTTGGTTTCTCTATTCCCTTAATATATATAGTCCAACAGACAAAAGCCTCCCAGTTCCAGTTATTTGGATACACAATACTCTGCTACAACTAAACGGCACAAAAGATATTCGCATAACATGATAATCGCGCACACAAAACCTTCATGCTTGCGTATATTCATATTTGTGTAACAATTCCGATTGTATTACCATTTCTCTCTTTTATTTCATCGGAGAAAGTAGTATTATGGTAAAGTAATGGCTTCTTCAAATGTTGCGTTCCTACCGGACGTTTTAAATACGAGCATAACATGGACATGACAGGAAAAGTCTGTTTTTTTGTCCATTCCTCGCCTGCCTTTCCAATATACCATCAGCTCAAATCGAACCACTTAGGATTCTGGTGCTGTGGCTGAAAAACACGCCAACAAACATGACACATGCACCCACACTCACACGAAAAAGAAGAGAAAAAAAACTTTCCTATATAAAAATATATATAATGCGAACATGGTCTAGGTATGTTAGTTTCATAAATGATTAAGCGACTTTTCATTGATTGTACTCCCATCAAAGAAGTGGTGGTAATAATAACAACCATTAACTTTCACCATTTTTACGTATGCCAATATTGCTTCCAATGTAAGGGTAGCAGCAGTGGTATTGAACGTAATACCTATTAATGCCTTCATTTTACTTATAATGGTTCTGTTCGTGTGTTTAGCTGAGTGGCGAGTGGTGAGGCTCCGTTCTGCACCAATACTATTACTACCTTTCACCAAAATAAACTTTCTTTTCGCAAATATCTAAAACTATCGGTGATAATAGGTTGTTCATTTCATACATCACAATTTATTTTTACATACCAAAAAATATGCCCCTTTCAGCCTACGTACTTTTCAGGAGTGCATTCCGACTGACAGAGTGAGACGATTTTAATATTTTTATTGACATAAAAAACATGCAGGCAATATGTACGACTACAGTCAGCGGGACAATAATAACAGTAATTCAATACATGGAACACCATCACAGTATACTTTTGAGCTTATGACGACACCGTCCGTTTTTTCGATTGCATACGTAAATAATAGGTACATCACCGTCTCCACTCGTCTACGGATGGTGACGTAAATTTTTAAAAATATATAATGTTTTCGGAATTTTAAATGGATGCCCACGTCAGAAACAAGTTGACACATTTTGGGGTGAAATCTGCTACTGGAAACTGGAATACTTTTTTAGTAGAAAGTGTAACTGAATCTTGTGATGAAGTTCTCTAGTGCAAGTTGTCAATTGTCATGAGTTGAATATTGTTTTGTCGTTGTAATGGTCAGTGACGCTGAAAACTCTGAAATGTGGAATATTTAAAGCTACACGAGATATCATAGCACTCTGCTCCTGATACCTTTCAATTTTTCGGATGGACCTGGGCAATTCCTGGAATTGGGAATTAATATTCCCACCACTTCCTCGACTAATCGTATTGGTAAGGAAGCGCTCTGGAAATTAGAAAGATAGAGAAAAATGTGTTTCCATATCATTATCAAGCAAGTATCGTCATTAAAATGAATAGTGCGTAACTCGCAGTTAATTCATTTAAATTTCCCCATTCGACGGGGGAAATGGTCCGACGGTAGTGATGATGATGATGATGATAGAAGGATATTCCTGCATGATTTCACTTTAATTGAATTCCTTGAAATGGGAAACAGAGACCCGCACTGGTGATGACCGATGCTGTCCACTCTGAGGATACAAACTCAACTACCAACAATAATTCACGTGGCGGAGCATCTTCCACCACCGGAATAGGGGCGTCTTCAAACACGTCTCGAAGTGATAGTGTGACATGCCCATCGTGCCACGTTACTGTGACATTAAGTAAAGGAGTGGAATCAAGGAGAAGACTGGTGTGCCCATACTGTGGGGCTACGTATTCTCATCACGAGTCTCAACTGAGAGCGGTACCAAATGATAGAAGTGATCCATTGAGACATTTAAGATTGCCAATCGTTGTACGTTTGTTTCAAAGCGCTAATTAATATTCACAATTTTATAGCTGTAAATATTTGTTTATTATTTTGAACATAAGTATGTACTCCATGCACTGTCGCAAAAGCTTAAAGGCAAACTGACTGAGTCAAGACGTGTTTTGACGTCAAATTAGGACGTTACTCAAATTTTACCCTTATATTTTCACTTTTACAGTTGAACTAACTGAGAATGGACAATTTATTGAAATTTGATTCTACCCTTTTGCGGTTTTCTTATGTTGAAATGGGCTTGCCGACATTAGAGGAGAAGGATAATTATAACTGTTGATATTTTAGCTTCATATATGAAATTAAATTTTATGTTTCATGGTATAACGACGACGAACATATAATTTTAGGTTCAGAAACTATTGTATTGGCGTTTGTCTATTATTACTGAAATGAGGCTAGTCATTATGAGTGTTTTCTAACATTTCACTTTTCATGGCAACAACATCTTCTGATTCTTAGGCCACCTGGTTGGGTTTTCAGTTCCAAAACAAAACAAAACAAAATTAAAAGAGGTCATCGTATATACTTGTAATATTTCTTATAGAAACCGAAAGCTTATAATCACAACGGTACCTTGCTTCCGGTAATATTATAATTAGCTACTTGTTTACAGCTAAACTGAGAAATGTGACACATATATTTAAAATGGACAATATGACAAAACAACCTGAATGCAATCAAGAGATACGATATAAATTATGCACCGTCATAAAATTTTACTCAGCCAGTAACATTATGTAAATATTTGGGGAATAAGTTGGAATAATAGAATTAAATTTCTGTGTGCTATATAAATAGGAAGAAAATGCTTTTGTGGCTTATTTGCAATTCCGGGACCCTCGAGGATTTGTACCTACCGGAATTTTGGTATTTCCAAAACAAACATGTTCAGATTCTGCATGTGATAAACGAGAAATTTGATTATATGACGACAATAGGATGAGCATTCAAGCATGAAATTAAAAGTAGAACCTCTCTGTAGAATGCTTTACATATTGAATTAGACGAATTCAATATTACTGTAATTTGTCAAAATCAACATTACATTAGCCAAGCGCAAGCCTTGGATTGATTTTTGGGCTGAGTTTTATGTCACTCATTCAGAGTTTGTACGAACTACATAACGAACAAATAGGACTGCTCTCTTCGATCATTTGAATTTGATTGGCCCATATACTTCCCGGAAAACAAACAAAAAATATTTACTTCTCGTGACATGAAAAGCACTTACTTCAATCCTGCTGTAAATAGGAGTAGGCAGCCTGGGAGAAAGAAGTTGGTCGTCAGGAAAATTGATAATCATAAAAAAGGACGTAACGCAGTTGTTCACAATTATTTTAATGTTATTCATTTCTTAGTATATGTGGTCTTTGAAGCGTTGTGTGTGGCCCAGTCTCTCTGTGGCTGGACACCATCGTGTTTTTGTAGAAGTTCGCCAAAATATGCCAAGTTTCCCTTTCGTTTTACAGGATGGTGCGGGGAATCTTGGGAGCTTCATGGTTGGTCGTCTTGGAGGTCTAAGTGTTGGTGTACCTGATGTGAACAACGGTGTAATGGTGAGACCTGGTTCAACAGGGTCTTGCACTTCACTCCCACCAATATCGAAGGTATGTGCTCTTAATCATACATTTAAAGTTTTCTCTTATCCGTTCCATAGGTGTGTAACACTAGTACAAAAAGGTTACACAAAAACGCTAACTTTTAAGGGTAATATCAAAAGTTATATTTTTCAAATCCCATATTGGATTAGTTTGGAAATTATTTCGCATTTCGATAGTATTGATCTACCCATAAGTACTAACCACGAGTTCATTTATCATCACGGTTCTCCTGTGACGGTCAAAATTTTGTATTAGACCCACAATTGCTAGCAATGGAAATACTCTGTTCACATTTTTCAGTTTATTGGTAGTTTCCAGGTGTATAGTTTATCATGTTTCAATTTTGTAGAATAAGGAAGGGGGAAAAGTACTTAAATGTTCTCAAAAGTTTAAAAGTGAATGTAATCTTCTATGGTAATGGTACGGCACCTAATAGTTAAAAATTCAGTTAATGTTTTGAAGAAGTGAATATTTACACAGATATTTAGTCTCGAAGTGATCACACAAATAAGTTTGTTCAGCATCCGTTTAGTATCCATATAACGGGAAACTTCTGAGCTGGAGAGAAACGTATAAAAGTATTTTTTTAAAGAAAAATAGTCTCCTCGGGCTGCCACGAAATAAATTTTTAAGGGAGAATACCTATATATGCATTTATTACAGGGCTTGACCCGACCAAACCTGAATTGACAATTATAGGGACATGACCATTTTTACTGTTACTGGTACTGATATACTGGGAAAGCAAATTGCTCTTGTGTAATTGTAGTATGTGGTTCATTAATTTATTTATAAATAAAATAGTGTACTTCGCTAATGGCACGAACTTAGTCGTATTACAATTCACAATTTGTCTGTTTTGTATCCTTCACCTTGTCAGTTTTTGTCTAAATTGCCGTAGGATTTTAGTAGTTCAACTTTTGAATTAGTCTCCCGACTACAGGGCTTATCATATCCAGTATGTTTAACCTATGGTTTTCCCCCATAACTGCAAGTGTCTGTTTGGAAAATGAGAATTAATTTATAATGTTATAAAGTCAAGGAATACAAAAGGAAAATTCCTTCTTCAACAAAGCAACTAAACGGTTCCATCTATTGAAATGCATTTTTCCAGGACCAGGATAGTAGACCAGAGGGAAATCCGACAGATGAGGGGAGTGTGCTTGGCGTGAGCAGCACAGCGTCGTCCGACGGCGAGCTTGTGTTGCCCCAATACTCCGACTCGTCAAGTACCACTCGAGAGGAATTCCTGTAAGGTTACTCTTTTGTGTTTCTTGCTTTGCTTCACACTTCGATATAGCCAAATTTCTCACTTTGTAGTCTTTGATATTGCATCGCTGCTTTGATGGAGAACACACGAGTGATTTTTTTGGAATAGTTATGCAAAAGATACTATAGGCAGCAGCGAAGCGTTGAGAGTCTAGATATAAGTTACCCATGTTTCAATGTCTTGAAGACACAATAATAGCACCATGCATGTTTCGATAGTGTGCTGTCACTCAAGTCAAGTTAGTTAGTACCTCAGGACAATCTGAAAATTCCAGTGTGGTCCTCTTACCCTTTGATGGAATGTAAAGGTGATAGTGAGAATCGTGCTTGGGTTAGACAATGTGCTATTGTCACTGACATGAAGGATTATTCGACAAGGAAGGAAAGCAGCGGTAGACTGACGCTGGTTTGTCTAATGCAGTAGGAAAAGAGGCAGCCATAGGAAATTTCCCTAAAGAACGTCATCTAATGAAGGAGACGTTGCACCGACACTGACAAATTAGCATAATTAAAGGGAAGTGGTGAAATGATTGTTACATAAGTATGGTTGATTTCTTGTCATTTTGGGAGAAACCTCGCTTCCTCCCTCGTTAACTCGAAGAAAGGCTTCACTTTTTAAAACAGAAACTAGCGAATGCATATATTAAACCTATCCTGAAATCCTGGTTACCGATAGGCAAGGACAAGGCCGTAAAAAGAACACTGCCTGTTGTAAAAATGAAGTACATCTTTGGGCTGTTGCTTTTCTCCTATGTTGTTCTTCGTCGACAGTGTAGTTGTCGAGCACGATGTGACTACACATACCGTGCGATATACGACAGTCCACCAGATGTACACCCGAGTTAACCTAACGAAGAAGGGAAGAAGCGAGGAAAGTAGGGGAAAGATAGTGATGAGTTCAGTGCCAGATCAGCAGAAAAAAGGAATACTGCGAGGGGAAAGCAAGAATAAATTTGTAAAATAATGTTTAATATTTATGTGCTCCATTCCATTACCTTTGATCATTATGGTGATATTACAGATCATAAGCGTTTTTACTCAACGTTGTTCTTGATGATGAGACATACTGATGTAATAGTCCATGTCATTTATATAGACATTCCTTACACAGATATCATATATAGCGCTATATACCCACATTATGCAGGGAATACCTCACCTTTAAAATCATACAGGAATAAACATTCTGCCCATGTCATTAGAAAATGCGTTTTTTGTGTCGTGTGTTATTTACATAGGAACGCAGTGAATCAAGCAACTCAAACGGGCAACTACAACAACTTGATGCGGTTTTACTCGCGAACCTTTGAAACGTATGCTGATATTTGTACAACATTTAAGGTATGGAATAAGAAACAAAATAAAATGATTAAAATGATAGCGATGAATATAATACTATGTATATGCGTCATCGTCATAGTGCTGTATTTGGTGAAAGTACAACTAGTCGTATGCTATAAGAAGAGAGGGGTTTGAGTTTGGCTAGAGGGCAGATGAAAGCTTTATGTATAGTTGTTTTCCCTGGAACACATTTTGAGCGAAAGTAAGTCTTAACGTAGTTCCAGCGATAAAGGAGGATAAAAGGGAAACTATATTTTAGATTATGTTTCCTATTACCTCATCCTTTTGCCCAATCGGCTGCTACTATTGCTCGTTTTATTATTGTTATCATTATTCTATTATTATTGTTATTATCATCGGGCAACGCACACATGGTCGTTATGTTGATGATGATGATGATGATGATGATATAGCACTGCCTAAAGAGGCTACTGCTACGACTAAATTTATCATCTGTCGTACTATGAAATTGTGGAATGCACACGATTTTGCCGTTGTTGTTGTTGTTATGCCATATTTTGGTGAAGAATGAACGTCAGTAAATAGCAGCATGCATGGCACTGGTCTATGCATAATATTATTTCGCCATGTTACATTATTAAAAAGTAACAATAAACCACAGGCTACAAAGGAGAGCCCTTGCTCTTCGGAATACTCGACGATGGATTTGATGGAGGAGCCGGAACTGAACATGGAGCTCATTTATTCCGTCAATGATGCTTTACGAAATTCGGTAATTTTTTTACTGTCTCATTTTATGTAACGCAAAATTCAATTGTACACACCTACATTATTATGCCGGGGATGTATACGATGTTCGATGTTACGCGGAGTAGATCTGTCTTTGTCGTAGATAAACAGGAAAACTGAGTTTTCATTTTACAACTCACTTAACCCAGAAAAAAACCTTCTTAACGTGTCCATTTTTTACCACATGAAAACACCAAACCTGTAGCAAAGTTGTTTTCCGTCGTAAGGAAGTCATGCTATTTTTACTATCCTCCTTGGTGGTGTTATTACCATAACGGCTTGGGTGTACAAGAACTGGCTAGGGAACCAACGAATAATAAATTTGAACGTGTACATCTCAATCAGATAATTTTCTCTTATGCTCTTGTGTGTTACAGCCAACTGTGGTACAGAAGACCGTGCTGAAATCTATAGTGAATGCATTGCTGGACGATAAACAAAAGTAAGTCTGTTCTGTTTTTATTCATACTTATTATGCGGTTATAGAGAAAGCATTTGGAGTCTGCGGTTTATTTTTAACAATTTTACTTACGAATGTTTGGTCAAATTCTCTGCAGCGACTAATAATCCACCAATTTCAAACAAAAGTCGTTAGAACGCAGATGAGATGTGTTCAATATTTTATCGAACACAAAAATCGTATGAAAATCAGAAACATGAACTGCTCCCAACAAATGATAACAAGGACGACATTCACTCCTTAAAACCTGCGTTTATAACTTTCACTTTTACTCGTTGCTATTACCTATTACTCTGTTAAGTACATTCAATACGTGTTGTAATGATAACAAGGACTACATTCACTCCTTAAAACCTGCGTTTATAACTTTCACTTTTACTCGTTGCTATTACCTATTACTCTGTTAAGTACATTCAATACGTGTTGGAGCACTGAAGTCTCTTAAATTATGGATTACCCCATATTCGTGAAAAAAATTACACATTTATTACATCATAACGGGAAATCGACTAGTTATTTTGTGTATCTTTTGCTTGTGTTTATGCATTACGATAGCATCTCGCAAAGAGTTCCTGCAATAAACTATATTGCGTTTATATGTTCAGCGGTATAAAAATTATCTTACACTTCATGGGAAATTGAACAATTTTTGTACGACAGGAAGAGGCATAAATTGGTTTACTTTATTCAATCAGTACTGATCCAACAATTAATTTTTCCTTACAGGTTGTACATGAAAGATAAAGTGCGGGCTCTTTTTGTCATGTTACAAAACCCCGTATTTACAGCACAATCCTCATACACAGTATTGGCTCATGTTTTGCGTCACATCACCGCCCTACCCAATTCCGACCATCAGATGCTCGTTCATTGGTTTAGAACGTAAGCAAAAAATGTGTTACAAGACAAGGGAGAAATGTAATAATAATATGTAGTTCGTTATTAAAATCAAATTACTTCATTACAACATGTCATTCACGAAACCGCAATGAAACGCGTACAAATGCGATAAAAATTGAAGAAATAAAGTAATTAGTAAACCATTTCCCCCAACTCAAATTCAGCTTATTGTCGTTTTACTTACTCAAACCTGTCTTTTCCTTTTTTAGGCTGGAAGTTGGCAGATTGCGAATGTTAGTCAGAACGCTAACTCAGTTTGTGACAATACGACAATTTCCTCCCGCAGATAGAAGTTTGCCGCCTCTTTCCAAATCTAAATGGTGGATTCCAGCTGCAGCGCGCGTACTGGCCCTATTGAGTAAATTTTCTTCCTATATTAAAGTTGTCTGCCTGATAGCAATGACTGTGGAATGTAGTAAATAGCACTGTAGAACATTATTTTGATCATGCTGTACCTTATGTAGTTAATGTAGTAATGTAGTTGGTAATGATGTGCACTGCAAGGGTAAACAAACATAGAAATTACAGTTACTAGTAAATTACGTAATTTGGAGAAATGGCGTTGGAGAAATTATAAATGAGCATCTTCGCTTCACAACCTGAATTTGTTGGTAAGACCTTGGGAATGGACGGGACAACTCAGTGTTATACTGCAGGTCTCGAGAAATCGCATGAATAGAAGAAAGTCGTACTAAAGTATCTAGTACCTATCGTCCTGATGACGGTTTACTACAATTTTTGCGTAAAAGAAACATAAACTTGATGGAAAGGAAGGAGTGACGCGCTCAGACAGGGAAATGTTCAAATGCTAACAAAAAGTCAAATGCCGATGGAAGTGAAACTTTTAGAAGAATTATATTAAAATTGTCAACCGAAGAAAAATATTACCCAAGCCCTAGCATAAAATCTTACTTCAATCTTATTATCTGTGGAAGAGAGGGTCGGTCTCCGTTTTGTCTATTATTAGACGGGGTCTAACATGTATGAAGTTGAAGATACCACGAAAACAGGAAAATAGGATACCTGGACGTTACTTTGTCGGTTGAGTATGTCGAGTATCTCTCATTTTCTGTAATGCAAATGTGTGTATAGTCGGTGGTTCTACTGCCAATGATATTTTTAGTAGTGAGCTTGAGCTTGTAACTTGCTATGTCAAACAACATACGGGGACACTGGCTGCGAGTTACAAGAATTGGTAGTGTTACTATGTGAGCCACTAAACAACTGAACGTGAAAAATAACGCACGAAACTAGCTGATAAATGTTAATATTACAAATTACTGGGCTTATTCATTAAATTAAATTTTAATATATGAATATCTGATTTAACATATCTTTGTTGAATATCTGTGTTGTAGTTGCATGAACATTACGCACTGACAAATAAGTAGTTATACATTTGCAGTCGACAAGATGAACTGGAAACTTACAAATGAAATGCCAGTAAAATTTAGACTGAGCAGAAATGGAGCAGTTGCCAGTTGTTTTTTTAAAGACAGATAAGATATAAGTTTAGTTTTGCTTTACTCAAGCTATTCTGCCGATCTGTTATTTGATACTTTATATGGTTATATAGAAATATAGAATGACACAATGAGATACCAAAGAAAGAGACAATAAACAATTTACAACTTCTTAGAAGTAGTAGTAGTTCCTCGAACATGTTTCATAATAAATAAAGGTGAAATGTATGATGTCATCACTGCTTATGTAATGGCATCACTAAAGGAACAGTGTGTGAGGAATTTGGGTCATGAAAACTTCACGACACCAGCAACATTTTCATTTACTTCATTCTGAAAAGATTTGAAAGCGGGAAAGAAGTTGAATGAAAGTCAGATTTTTGTGTGGAGTACTTCTCAAATGACCCCAATAACTTGAAGAGTGATGGTTATAAGCAACGACATTTAAAAAATATTGTCGTTTAAGAACTTAATTTGGTACCGATCAGTAACAAATACGTTACTCATGTTTATACTAGTTTTTTATTACAATTTTGAAAAACTACAAATCACTGAGTATTGTATCCTTTTACAACGTACTATATACTAACACTACGCGCAACAACTCTATGCTTCACACTGTACATTATTTGCAAATTCCTAACGGCTTTTAACCCTTGACAATAAAAAACGTCATTGTATATTTCTAAGAACAATTTTAAAGAACACCATTGTAATTAATGTCAAATTGTCAGACGTCAGTATTCACAACAGGGCTAAATTAAATCGGCTGAAACATTTTACAAGATCCATAAATACAACTGAGATTAAGACTGAATGAAGTAAGGCTTTTCCAGCACAATAGATACTTTCATTAGCTGTAGACTTTCAAAGAAATCTTACGAAAGTCAGTAGTACGGCTCAAGTTTTCTCTTCATTTGAAGGTTATCTTGCGCTACAATGTAAGTGGCACAATGTGTGTTGCGTAATCGTAAGATTAATATTTAAGGTCGCTAAAACATTAAAAAGAAAAAAGAAGTAGGTATGTGTATACCCTTAAAGATAAAAATAGATGGGTAACTATTTCTATTTTTAAATTGATAATAATAGAGCTTTTTGTGCGTGCTCCGTTCAACGTTAACCAATCTGGCTGGAAGTACTTTAAATTTAATAATGTCCAGGAACAAACGCAACATTTACTCCCAAATTTGACATTTTGTGTTCTTAGTTATACATGGGATTGCATGTCATGATGCATACATGACATAATGAACATGACATAATTCGTAAACTTACATGTTTATAAAACCTAGAAATGGTCATACTTGTACAGTAACCAAAATGGCATGTACAAAATGCAAAATATGCATGGCATAAACCTAAGAATAACTGGGGAAGCTGCTGAAGCGTGTTGTGGGATTCCAAAGTCAGTTCCGTTTTTACACTGATTAAAAATATGATTCTGGTTTTTTGTAAAAAATAAAATATGTTGTCTCAGTGAGAGTTTTTGTTGGCATTCGAAGGTGTACACAATGAAAGGAATTACAGTATGAATATAAGAACCAATGGAATGTAATACAATACAAAGCTACACATTTGGCTAACTTAAATTGTACTATTAAATTTAATTCGTTATTGGGTTACTTGAATGCGACATTTCTTTTAATTAATGAAATTTCCTGCAGTTAACTATAAATGTTGAGCTCAAGATTGAAGCTCAAGAGAGTAAAAGATTGCATTACAATTTTTGATTTTACTGATACGTACGTGTAATCAGCGTAAAAAACTAAGCAAAAGGTAATTTACGGATTTTCGATTCCCACACAACGCTTCAAGTGTTCCTTTTAAGTGTAATTGTAATATCCGATTATAACGCATCGCACATCCGATTAAAAAACGTGTAGGCTAGAAAACCAGAAAATGATGTGACCTATTTCAAGTTTCCGTTCTACAAATTACAGAGCAGCGTGGAGGTCCTGATCAAAGGACAACGTTTTTATCCGCGCGAGCTTACTCAAGTATTGTTGTTTGCATAACTAAAAACGTTAAAAGCAGTTAAGCGGTTTAACGTTTGTATTTTGAAATGAGTAAAAAGGACAATGAAACAGAGCATGACAGTCCTTCTGGCGACAGATAAAACTGACGTGCCAACGGAGATAGTGTCAACCAACACCACAAATGATTGTTTGCACTGAAGCTACCCGCGTAAGCGCTATAATGCTATTATAGTTGATGTTATGAAATGCTCCCAAAGGCTGTTGAATATGCCTTTAAATCTCTGTTCCTTTCAAACAAAAACCTTGCTTTCATCACGATGTATTGAGTTATGAAATTATCTGTTTCAAACAGGGTAACTTTTATTAAGGGTGTAAATTTGCACATCATCAGCGGCAAACAGACAGAATTAATGTACTGCTGTTGCTCTCATACGCCTTCAAATGCTGGGAAAATATTAGTACATAATTAAATTTTTGCAACCCCGTATTCCACGTCGTAATAAATATAATTTTATCAACAAAAGCCTCAGGTAAGCAAGCCTTGCATAAGGCATATTTTATGTGGTAACACGTCCTACACACTCTTTTATATGATTTTACTTTGGGGAAAATATGCTTTCTGTAATTTCAATCGAAAGTAATCCGTATGATCATGGACAGAGAATAGGATATGTACTACTCGTTTAGAATTGTGTCGACATATTTTTGTCTATATACGTGTAATAATTTGCATGGTTCTGAAATGTGAATTTATGCTCACATAAAAGATTGCATTTGTGTTGTTTGTGCATAAAAACAGAAAATCACGGAAAGTTCAAGAGAAGTCCATCATGGATGGTGGAATAATGTAGGGAAATTCGTGGGAAATCCCACATTTAAGGAAGGGAAAATAGAGGAAATCCATCATGTGAAGATAGGTACACTTAGAGGAAACTTCCGAGAATTCATTGTTTGCCCAGGAAGTTCAAGGGAGCCCTTTCTCTTTTAAGGGAATGTTCGCATCGTGTGTAGGCAATCACGGAGGGTTTAACGGCAGGAAAATGCCTACATTTCAAAATGAATTTAAACTAAATTTCAAACTAAACGTTTGCTTCCTCTGCTAATATACATAACGCTATGATTACTCATTGCCGTTAGCATTTGATCAGTCGTTTGCACTGACTATGACTCTTACAGCTTCAAGGCAAGTAACATTTTTAGTACTATGTTATGTAGAGTAGAAAATCTCTTGATTTCCTTTGATTTAATGTGCTTTCAAGAATCGGTCATTCACAGATGCACAAATGCCGCTAAAAGTGGATTTCTTAAAAATGCGTCATCTACAATTTCAGAGATAACAGAAATGTGTAAAAATTGTTTACAATAGAAAAATTGACTGGAAAAATGTCTAAAATACGGCCAGCTTATTCCCAATTTTCAGTTTAATAGAGTGAAAGTTGTTTGTAGCGGTGAGCGACAGAGAACTTGTCTGCTTTATGCGATGCCATTTCATTAAATAATCCTTACCTATATTTGGCTTGGTCCGTACGTCTATCTGGAGATCTCCTCCTAAACTACTGGACCAAATTCCATGAAACTTTCACAGAAC
>JAHZNE010004588.1:0-13588 GCA_027744055.1 Callyntrura sp. NNG-2020 | reverse complement strand
TCCGTCTCATCATTGTCAGTGGGGAACAGCCAAATTTAGCAATAAAAATGTAGTTGCATTTCTTTCTCGCCATAAAAAAACGCGCGAGAGAGTGCGTATTAACTGGAACCCTTTTTGCATTTACTGTCTAATTGGTACTCACATTCATTCAGGCTTCTTATTATCAACAACGGAGGAACGAAACCACGTTCAAGTGCAGATAGGCATACTGTTATCTTTTTACATAGTCACACACTGATTATCATTGTATCTTCCCTATTGAAAATTCTCGTAGTGCGTACGAACCATGAAATATCCTGTCGAGTGTCAAATCTGATCAATCCACCTTATCACCGTTGGGCACTTTGCATTCACGACGTAATCTCTCCAGAAATGATTTAATTGATGTGCTGTTGCTGACCAGAGAAAATTTAGGTACCTAATTCCAGTTTGCCACGTATTACGCTAATCCCAGTAACATAGACCCGCGCACTAAAACAGCATTCAAGACCTGGTACGTATTTTACAAATTGATTTTTTTACAGACAGCGTCAATTTCAAGGGTTCAGAAAAATGATGCATTATTACGTCAGCAGTCATCATCGCCAACGAGGTTAACGAAATTTTGAAAGCCGTTTCAAGATAACTTTTATTTTTCCTATTTTCTCGGCTACAATAGCTTGTAGGGGATGTACAAGGTACGCTCTTCATCGTAATCATTTTTGCACCATTCTACCAACCGCCTGGTAATTTCTGTCTTTCGCTTCCTCACCCACACGATGATGAACTGCCTAATGAATGAGTACTCTCTCTCTCTCTCTCTCGTAACTAACTAGTAGTTAGTTTTTTTCTCTTTTAACAATACCCTGCCAAGTACAGCAGACAGGAATATTGTGTGTTCATTTTAAAATCCCAGCGAGATTTACTACACAGCTAACGTTAGTTCCCAACAAAGGCAAAACTACGCGAGAAAAACCAACAATCCTTCTTTCCAGCTGCGTTCTCTCGTAGTGCCATTTTATTATTACACGACGACGAGAGGAAACCACAGGAAGTTCACGCAGAGGTAGAGAGACAGTCAAAAGCGAGAGAGAGAGAGCCATTACGTAGGAAGGTGAGCAGACAGGTGGAAGGAGAAAAAAAATATGTAGGAACCCCCAATATTGATGCGAACCCCGTGCATTTTTAATTTTACAATATTTGCATTAAATCATTAGCGATATTAGAGAAAAGCCCAAAAAAAACAGGGTAATTTTTTTCTGCTCTCAAGCTGTACAGAAAATTTGTAATTTTCTTTCTGATAATCAAATAGCCAAGTAAGTTATACTTTAGGAGAGAAAAAAAACACAAGAGAGGGAGGAGGGTCCAACCCTCCTTTTTTATTATTATTAGTGTGTGACGTACGTGGACCATACCTGTAATTCCCTATTTACCTTTTTTACCCAGAGATTTTTAAAAGCTTAAGTGCTGTTTTTTTCAGATCTCTCTCCTATTTCAACAACAGCCGACCTGCTGCAGAGAGATAATCGTTGCCACCATTTGGATGGGGGGATACCTGCGCTACATGTGTTTAAATGTTTCTACGGGTCATCCTTAATTTTTGCTGGGGAAGTCATAGAAAAAATGTTAAAAATGATTGTTTATGGGATGATGCACTTACACAGGAGGACACAATACACATATAAAGGCAGGTAAAAAAAATAACATGTTTTATTTGATGTGCACATAATCAACCAGAAAACAACGTTGAAACAATATAAACTTCTCTCTCTCTACTCTCTTGTGTCCGTGAGTGCATATATGGATTTAATATTTTTGCTGCTGTTGCTGTTGCTGTTGTTATATGGCAGGCGCACCAAGGCTAATACGACGACGACGGGCGTGACGAGAATAAAATTGTTATTGCCTTTTTTTACCTGTTTTGTTGTTTGCCTACCTGGGTATACCATCTACCCACAACGTGGCATCCCTGCACAACACACAGGTTTTTTTTATTTTTACCAAAAAATGCTTCAAATTCAAACTTTATTCTTCTTCCAAATAAACGGCCATTTATTATTGTTATTAAAAGTGCTACACGGTCCACCGCCATTTTTGGTGGGGGGGTGCATGCAGAATCTGCCTAGAAAAATGGAGAAGAGGAGAGAGAAAAATGGGGAGACTTAAACAGCTCTATTTTTATGATGATAACGCAGTTTCTAGTTCCCACACGGAGAAAATTATTATGATTACTTTTTTTCTTGGGCAAGATAGTGTGTTCAAGAACAAATGGCAATTAGGTTGAAGGAGGATGATGATGGAACCTGAGGTAACGCTGCTGATGTTTTACACGAACAGTCTTGCCTTCACCGTGTAATGTTTTTTTTAGGCAGACAGGGAATAACGTGGAAAGATGAGTTAACTGATAACAGGATGATGATTACTATTATTAGCGCGCTTTTTTCTACGGTGTTCAATCAAACTCATCACCCAGACAACAATGCGAACAATAACAAGAGCAATATAATGATGATTAGTCGTCGTCGTCGTCGTGGATACGGGACGGTTGGGATGATGACGATAATGATAATGATAATGATGATGATGATGAGAAGGATGACAACACGTGAATTATTAGCGCAACTAAAAATATACGCTGGGCTGCTGAAAATGTGATGATGATGATCGGGGACGAGTAGAGGAAACTTGGAATTATAAGACGAAAAGAAGAGTCGACGACAGATGAATGCAAAAGTGTTGATTTTTTTGAGTGTGACGACAACTCGCATCAAAAAAGGTGTGACCATTGTTATCTTGTTAAAGGTTGCAATTGCAGCAGGAGTAGAGGGAGAATTATTATCTGGCGCTTTGGTGAGGATGATTATGAAGCTGGAGTTAAATTGGATTTGGGTGCAACGTGAAACTCTCTGGTGCAAGCTCTCTCTCTCTCTCTCTCTCTCTCTCTCTCTCTCTGGACAAGTCGGCAGTAATGATGGCCAGAAATGTTTTGGTGAATACGTGTGTTTTTTTGTGGATGGGGATTGTGCAGTCGGGAAAGTTATTGACAATGAGGAAGGCTTCGCGGCTGGGTGAAGTGTATCGTCGTATCAAATTGGGTTGTTAGCAGGAAGAATAAGATTAAATGAGGAGGGTTTTTGCTATTGTAGGGATGATGAGGCAATAAAGCGTGTAGTCGGAGTCGGAATGGAGAAGAGACAATCATCGTCATCGTCCAAGTAATAAGGGGAATAGTCTTCTTATTGTAGAGGAGGAATAGGTGGCCATGTGGTGATGTGATACTATAGTTGTAGAAGATCATGTCGTGTGAAGGTGGCGTGTACTAGGTATCATATTTACTTTGGTTGAAATTATATTTTGAAAAGCGCCACCATAATTGTCAGATCGTCACTACTAGAGGGACGACGCTGCGAAAGCTAACCCAATGCTAACAATGACCATAAATCTTGACTAATTTGGCAGGAAAATGACATGGTGTGCTGAAATATGAAGACAAGGACAGCGGAGCACATGGGAGAGAATAAAGGAACATAAATTTTCGTCTACATCGACAGCATTATCAGGATTCAGGATACTGGAATTCAGAGGAGAACTGTAGGGTTGTGTTTTGCATTGATCCCTGTTTTTGTACAAGAATGTGTGTGTATTCTCCATTAATGTACTTTGTACAATGGTAGTAGCTGGAGAGGGAGAACAGCAACATTTCAATAAAGAAGTAACGTTTAAATAAGTTCATGAAAGGGAAATCCAAATAAAATAGTCATTTCACGTTATCGTAATATTAGAAGAAAATGATGTTGTCTAAATAGAAGCACAGAGGTTTTTGAACTTATCGAGATACACGTCAAATATTTATCGATTGAAACTATGTACAACTTGCTGTAAAAATTCGCCAAAAGCTCAGTCTTAATTTTGCATTTTACCTATTTCTGTATACAAGTTGAATTACTACTAAAATTATTCAGAAACCACAACATCCACCACGACGTAGATTTTGGCGAACCCAACAGGAAATCGCTTCGTTGTGTCATCTCATAAATAATCGACTCACCGCGTACATTCATTCCGCGTATTTTTTGCCCGTCAATATTTTTTCGAGCACAATGTGTATTATTAATCCAACATGACATCACCATGTCAACATCCGTTCCGTTTCAATAATCAGTCATCCTTATACAGCTGCACAATGCCTCGTTTACAATCACAATAATTGTGGCATCATCATTATCGCTTATTATTATCCCCTGTTTTCAGATTGGTTTGCGATAACCGATAAGAGAGGATGATGCATTTATTCCTCGCAGTGGAGTTTCAATGCCAACATCCATGCCCCGATTGGAAGAGACATCTTCAGTCATGTTATTCTAGATCTGTTGTCAGCACAACTCATAAAAACATTTAGGTAACTACAAAATATAAACAGGCACGTAAAGTGACATGATCATCATCATCAACTAAAATCGATAACACATTACATTACAAAACAATTCTCGTTCAAGTCGCAGTCAAAACATCGACGCTTCGTCAACAGACGACGAAAACGAGCATTGTTGATCTCTTAAACGTTCACTACACCACCAAATCTGCAGAACTTTCTAAGAGGCGATACAAAAAATCGTTTTCTCTCCCAAATGTCAGTAAACCCCGACTCCATGTTGGGTCATTAGGCGATACTGTCGTTTTTTGTTGTATTTCATCATCATCATCATCATCATCATCGTCAAAGGTACATTTTGGGAAATTTTCAACAAAAAGCTTCCATTCACTTTTACCCGGCCTATTTTCCCCCATCAAAACCCCATTAGCAATCACTTCCCAAACTGAAACGAGCATTTTTTTTATCATCAGCTTCAAAACCCACCGTTACTTTCTGGTTTTTCACGATGTGCCTATACACAATTACTGATTACAAAGGCAATACGACAATATGACACGGGCACATTTTGTCAGCCCTGCTGTTCCTGTTGGGGTGGGGGAGGAGGAAAGCGTACGAGCGCGTTTGCAACGTTGGACGCATCGATACAAGTAGGTAGTAATGATATTTCAGAGAAAACGGAAATTGCCCCCACACTTCCTTCATCGGGGTCTACTGAAACTGTAAAGCACACCCCATTTAACAACAGCAAACCCTCCTATTACCAAACATAGGCTCCCATTTCCAACATCATCATCATCATCATGTCAACCTCACATCATCACTGATTCTACATTACCCTTTTTGTGGCGGAGGTGATGTGCGAGGCCAATAATAATTACTCTACAAAGAAATGTAAAGGAACAAGATAATATCCTTGCTGCCCAGTCACGTCAATCAGCAGTCATGTCAGTATCATCATCATCGTCGTCGTCGTCGTCGTCGTCGCCATCCTGCCAAATATACTCATGTCACTTACTACTACAAATACGCACCTACACGCTACCGTCATTAAAATACACGACTCCTTTCGTGCTATAATTTGTGCAAATCTCGGCAGCTGTTAAAAAAGAGCATCCATCATTGACGACCAACGCGACCACGACGACGACGACGTTGAACAGCCTTCTCTCTAGAGACTCTTGATGTTAATTAATGAAAATATGTAGAGTAAACTTGCTTGGCGATAACCAACCGACTTGGGGAGAATAGGACGATTTTGTGAGGCAATGATGATGACAAATGGTGGGGTATATGGGTGCCGTGTAAATTGCCGGGACACTCTAATGGCTTACACCAACACACTTAATCCTTTGCACACACACACACACACACACACACACACACACTTACGTTTTTTTAGACGGAGGGTAACGGTAAAAAAGGAACTTGAAAGTGTATACACAATATTTTGGTGTGTATCGCGCACAAGGCGCTATAGTGTGTAGACCGCTTCTTTGGCTGGGCTGCTAATTTTTTTGGCAAGTCATTTCCATTTTTGCTCATGCCATTATTTTTTTTTAGGTTAAATAAACAAAAAAGAGGAAAGAGAACCTTTTATAGATGAATGGGTGAGGGGAGGGGGAAATGGGATATTTTTGTTTGCACACACGAAGCAGTAATCGGCGTGTTGGACGCAAAGTATTATGTACACGAACACATCTTCTTGCCAGAAGCAGAGCTATAGCAGCCCACATTAAAATAAATTGGACCACGGCACATCAGTCCCCACAAAAAAAGGGAAATGGGAGCGGGCAGAAATAATAATTCACCAAATGGTCAGTGATCATTTGATCGTGACGACGACGAACATCACCAACCATGTCGGGGTGTCTTTTGACGGGGATGAGGGCCATGTTGTCAAAGTGTCAAGAAAGAAACGGCCATTTACTGCTTTGCAAAAAAAATTGATGGGAGGTTTACATTTACATTGCGGCTTGAAAAGAGCAGTGCCCTTTTCTCCTTGTGTTTGCCAAGTAATTATATGGGTTTCGCCGGTTATTTAATTTCGTGCAAAGATGTAGGGTTGGATCTTGAGTGGATTGTACAACATTTTCTTCCCCAAAGGATCGCCATGCTACAGAAAAGACAATGGGATGAGGATGATGCTGATACATGCACATGTAGTAGTCGACGAAGAAAGAAACGAAAACTGCACGTCAACTCCATTTTATTTGTATGCAGCCAGCCTGCAACACGGAGATGATGATGATGATGATAGTGATGATGACCTTCAGACTCATTAGGCATAGTTTAAAAGGCCTATGGGTGTATAATTTTATTTTTTTACGAGTGATAATACGTTTGTATGCTATTGTGGGCCTAATATACTGGTTCAACTCAATTTATTGTTAAGTATATTGAGATAAATGAGGATGATGACGAGGTTGCGTCTGTAACAGTAAGCGAGATTGACGGACTCAAGCCGTCATCATTATTTTAAATATTACTAATATTTGTTGTGTGTGTGTGTGTTGGATAATAAAATGTACTGGTTTGCTGTTTCGCATTTTGTTCGAGAGGAAAAAGTGCCGATGGTGATATGCGAGGTTGGATGGTTGTGTAATGTACAGGCAGGCAGGCAGGCAGGCAGGCAATCAGCCCGGAGCTCATTAAAAAAAGTGAGATCATCTTCATTATCATTTCTCTTGGCCTTTGTAAGCAACAGAGAGGTATAATATTAAACTGGGAGAAGGGAGTAGTAAAAGTGTACAATTATATAGTCTACTCCTCACATTTTGATACGCTAGAAATCACAAGGTGAAAGTTAAAAACTGTAAAATGTTGTAGTATCTCGGCGGGGGCAACACCGCGGGAGTAAGAGAAGTTTGTACTGGGGATTGAAAGCAATGTTGATTACATAAAATAAAATTTTCCCCATTTTTTTCCTTTTGAGCTTTTGTACAAAAGTAAACCTGTGTAAACCTTTGTGTTTGCAGAACGAAGCATAACAATTTGACATTGTTGCATAGAACAGTTTAATTTTAATGTAATTTATAAACATAAATATTAACGTGTTATTGTGGGTCCTAAAAAATGGAACTCACTTTGATTTCTTTCTTTCCTCTCTGTGTACAGGACCCGAATAGAGAGAGAGAGAGACCTAGCTGCAGTCTCAAGATTATTAGTGCTGAGAGGGGATTGTCTGAATGAGTCTTTCCCTAAAACCTGAACTATTACAAATTTTGCAACTCTCCACTTATTTCCATTTTTGTACATCCAACTGCATATTTTATGCACATCTCAAGTGTATATTTAGGAGGGTACAAACCAGCTAATGTGTGTAATCTTGGCAAATCTGTGAGAGGGATTCTCCTGAGAAATTACCGCCGTATTCTACACACTACGAAAAAGCTTAAGTATTCATTATTGAATCATAGGTCATTAACGTCACTCTATATACAAAACCGACTTAAGGAGACAGACAGAGAGAGAGAGAGAGAGAGAGAGAGAGAGAGAGAAATAAATAGAAAGCGTCAAATACTCTGTCATGTTCGCCCCATGACTTTTTAGTTACAACGGAAAACAGCTTAAAGCAATGACTTCACTTTTGCGGCTCTTTCCCTGCATAGGTAATATGCAAGATTTTGCTTACTGTTTTCTAAGCTCGCTATAATCGTGCAGCGGCTATAATACGAACAAGGCACAAGCACTATAAGCATTAACAAAATATTGCCACTCTTGGCCTTCAAACTTCATTTGTTCGTTCGCATACTCAATTTTTGTTATTATTCCTATAATAATGTAGCGTTCTGTAATTACCCGAGGCTAAAAAGATATTACATTTTGTGCTTGTGAGGTAATCTGGGCAAAAAATAGTTTTCCGTATGTATAAGTAAACAAGGGTAAGTGTTCTCCTTCGCTTCTGTTGGGGAGAGAGGCATGGACGATAATAAAGGGAATATTAAAAATTCCTCCCCGTTGTGTTACTACTGTAGTTAATTTAAGTATACAATAGTATACTAATTCCAGTTTTGTGATTGGTGATTGCCTACAACACAACAACAACAGCAGCAACAGCAAATTAAGATACATGCATTTAAATGATAGACTGATGGAATTTTTTTTTCTAACGAGAATCATCCCAAAATTCATTTTTTTAGACAGGCTTATTTGGCAAAAAATGCCAGAGGATTTGCAAAAAAAAAGCTTGGCCCCCTATACCTCCCCTCATTTCTGTGTTCATTTTATTTCTTACATGGAATTCCATGTCAAATATCAATCTTTATAAAAAGACGACTTTTTGGTTGTCTTTTAGTTTACAAGTTTTTTTCCGTCAATTTTACACAAAACATAGTAATTATCGTGTCTACTTTTTATAGTGTCTCTGGCGCTCCAGAGCAAATCTGTTTTCACTATTACGACAGCAAAATATCTAATAGAAGGTCTAAAAATCAAATTAATTATTCTTCATAAAACAGCAGCGACTGACGTTGAACAGGAATGATCAATGGTTATAATATAAAAAAATGTTGGTACATTGTACGGAGAGCAGTAGTCAATTACTTTAGCATTTTGTATCATCTAAAACGAAGACTAAACGTTAAACAGGGCCTGATTCCCAAAGGCAAACGGCAATCTGAAGTAATTTTCTTGTCTATTAAAAGGAGAAATGATGTAACGCGAAATAAACTTTAAAATTTGCATGTTCCAAGTCAAGTAGTCAAACAAATGGGTAGGCATGATGATGAGTGGCTTCCCAAACTGCTAACGATGATGATAATAATAATGATGATGATGATGATGATAGTACAACACACTTTTCTTGCTCCAACTTAAACAAGCCTCGAAGGAAAACTCACATTAAAATAATTCCTGACGAATATTAATATTATTATCCCGTGATTTTTGGCTGTATTTCTCCTTCTTCGGTCGGTCTACCCAAAAAACTCCTGACCAGTTACTACTGCAAACTGACCAAAAACTTTGTAAGTGGTTACACAAGAGCTGTAAATTATTGGACAACTTTTACACTCTCACGTCGTTTTTTTTGTGTTGTTCGTCAATGGACGCGCTGCATATTATGCTATTTAAAAAGGAAAAATAATCCGCAAGTCATTTCCTCTCGCTGTTGCTGCTGACTTAAATGGTTTTTGAATGATTTTTTCAAAAAGAGAGAGACAGTTAATGGGAAAAGGCGTTTGCCAGTTTTTGTTTGCTGCTGTTTCTACTTTGCTCTCTCTCTGTGTGTAAACTCCACTCCTCTGTGAAACTATACAACTCTGCCACCAAATAAAGCTGTGTGTACTTTTTTTTTACGGTTCATAAATATTTTTCACATTTTCACACTTGCTTCGCCATCATTTGCATAATATTCTGTGGTCTCCGTTGAAACAAAATAAAATAATATTTAGTAGTAGTAGTCCGTAATAATAATAATGATGAGCTATGGAACTGCTGCAGGAAGAGTGAAGAGTTTTCAGTTATATTTTTTTTACACAAAGTAACCACATTAACTTTTTTGTTTCTATTATAATAACCTTTTGTTTTACAACAAAGTAAAGTAGTAGTAGTAATAAAAATCCTCTCCCATTTTGGTACGACTGGGTAATAACTCACCAAAAACAACACACACAAACCAACAAGGTTTTGATTTTCTGTAAAGAAGGGATACTCCTCTTTGTCTTTCTCTCGGTTGGCTCTTTTTTTACTGCTCGATGACTTGCATATAATTCTTTAAAATTCTTTACGAGAGGTTAATTATCATCGATACTGACGGTTATTGTGGGTGGATTTACGTTTTGGTCAAGATGAATTTATGTCGGTGAACCGTGTAGTCAGTTTTACATTATCAAGCCCGGCTATATATGCCATGTCATCGTCGTTGTGTAGGAGAAGCTATCTTTCAAAAAATCCTTTCATCTGAAAAAAACTCGATGAGAGATGAGTGAGTAATTTATTAAGACATAGAAAAGGCACAAAATACCAACTACAGCAAAAAATCGATGAATCGCTGATAAATGCGTGCCTTTTAAATTTGAAAATTGTTTCGCGCGCTCCAAAACAGTTCCAAAGGTTTGTACTGTTTTGTTTGAGTCTGAGTCTGTCTGATATGAGGTTGCCAAATTGACAAATTTTGAAAACTTTGTTTAGCATTCAACATTAGCGATCAATGAGGCGAGACACGCAGTTGTCAGGCATTAGACAAGGAAATCACTCAACTGTAGCGCTATCTACAAATGAGCGCGAGATACAAAAAAATATTTTTGACACTTTGCTTTGCACGCTTTTTGGCAGGCATACATGCATTTTGTTAAGACTTGAAATTCGTAATTATCGCAATTTTTACGCTGGTAAATTCGAATTCTGTGTAACAAGGCTGGCCTACGAGTAATTCTAAAGTGGCTTTTCGCTGATGTGCGATGAATTTTTAAAAGGCGAATAAAATACACGTATTAGGAGGCTACGACTGTAAATATAATGTATTCAATGTTTAATTGTATACAAAATCACATTGTAATAATATTCCCATTACACTGCAACCAGTGCATGCAATAAAATAAAAATGTGCGACAGTTCAGCCACGAATCATCCGTCGTCCGTCACTTTGAACAGTTCTGACGAAGAAAACGAGGGAGAAAACGAGAAAAGATAGAGGTGGCACCGGTGCTGCGGAGATAAGAAACAAGAATGAAGTGAGCTTTATCACGGGATGTAGGAAACGATGATATTGAACAACGTAAAAAATCTAAGACAGGAGGGAATGAAAACTGCTTTCCCTGTTTTTTTTCTTCTAGTTTTCGAGCACTGATGGTGATAGTACATATTTACTTTTTCTGGTTTTTTTAGTGTTAACTTTGAATCCAAGGTAGATGATATAAGGCTACTAATAATATGTGAACGTACCAAAGAGCGATTTGCCATTTCAAGATTTATTAGCATGCCAAGTTACACCGCAATGAAATGAACTGGAACAACCCTTTCGGCTATAAATAACACCCCAGCCGAGGCAGCATCCTAAAGCCATCAGCAACACTGCTCTTTCATGATTACAGGAGGATGATTATAAGGTTTTGTTAGAAAAACTCGGTTCTACAGCCACGACGCAGTAAAAAAACGTCAGTCTCAAGAAAGAAAATTTACGACAGAAAAAAATTGCCTAAAAAGTCACCCTCTATTTTGTAGTAACTTGCGCCAGTTTTTTTTCCTGTTGTTGTTGTTGAGTGAGAACTTGAGACAAAAAGTGTATTTAAAGTGTACATGGTAAAGTAGAAAGAAAAAATTCCGACAAGTTGCTTAACTAATAGCTTAGTTCTTCATTTATCATCGTCGTCGTCACTGGCAACAACAATGCCTTTCTCGACTTCCAACGCCAACTTTTAACCTCAACTCGTCATCATCTGCTGCAACTTGCAACCGAAGGGTAATAATAACAGGCAAGGGGTAAATAAACAAAAGGGGCAACGGAGAAATATAGGGGAACAGCTGCTGCTCCCAGTTAAGGAGGAACAATAGAAGGGGGAAAATCTGAGCGTAAAGCGGTGAAATTGGGAAAGTGTAAAAAGCGTGTTTAAACACAGCGTGTCAAATTGTATTAATGAACCAAAATGAATACGTAATAACAGTAATGATAACAAGACGAGATCAAAAAGATCATTATCATCATCAGCAGCAGCAGCATCAGCACCTCGACTTCTCCCTTTTCGACGTAAACAACGGAGCTCGTTTCATTTTCGGTTAATCGGTAATCATGCCATCATCATCATGATCATCAGTGCGCGTTGTAGCCGCATCACCAATCACCATTTTCTCTGTTTCAACTTATGAATGATAATCAACCCTTTTGCCGGTTTCATCATCGTTAGCATCATCACTCTCAAGATAATGACATTTTTATACTATTTTGATTTTCACTCTATGCGCCAAATGCCCAACCTTGTTTACCTCTCCCCTTCTCGTCGGCGAGGGAGAGAATACGGATCTCATCTCGAGAGAATATTTCTGGGAATCGTCTTTTTTCTTTGTGTCGTCGTAGTGCGTGACTCGTGGCCATGACCCTTTATGGACATTCAAGTACTTTGCAAGTTAATAGTTAATAACCGCAAAATATGCTATTATTTTTATTATTATTTAAATTTTCCTTTCAAAGCTTTTTTTTGCTTTGTTTCCGCCTCCCTCTCTCTCTCTCTCTCTTCGGCGCTGCCTTCTTTTTTTTCTTGTTGGATTTTTGGTGAAGTCTTCATTAAAAAATTTAAATGCGTTGATCAGCATTCCAATTCTCATTAAAATGATTTCATTTTTTTTTGCGCGCAGCAGGACAACTGGATTCATCTGCATAAGCCTCAGCGGCAGTTATCAGGCAGAAAACTGGTTGATGTTTAAAAAATCACGATGTAAAAGCAAGTGCCGCTTCTTCAGCCAAATATTTTATTTTATTCTATCGTCAAACAGATTTTACTTTCTGCTGTGTGTCTTCTGCTGCTTCACGCTGCGATCCGCGGCGATCACTCAGTTTTGCGTTTGTTTTAAGCCAAAGTAACCAGCAGCAGCAGCAGCAGCAGTCCCAGAAAAAAGTGAAGATTTGAGATAAAATACTACGAAATGGTAATGATATGATAAAATGGTAATCCTATCCTTCCTGTCCATCCAACATTAAAATCCTAGTTTGTGAGATGACTGATATCTCTCTTTCTATCTGCCTTCCTGAAAGAATTTGGCATTCCATTTTTATTGTATGACTTTGTTACTCTCGTCCTGCGTTTATCGCCTGACACTAAAGCTAATTTATTGACAGGACGTTTCTGTGCGGGGTCTTACATACAATAGGTAAATAAAAAATAAATAACTGGCAAATTTATATTGCACGAGGGTAAAATCGTAGCATCTCTACAATCTACATAAATGGTTATGCGGTAATAATACTGTTCGACATTGTTAAATGTAACATGATGGCCGTCGTGAGAGCATAAAGTATGTGGATCCAAAAGCGGTTTTACATTACACAGGGCAATAATTTTGATCATCATTTACAAACAATCAGTTGGAGGATGATGTTGATGATGATGATGATGATGATGATGCTGATAAATATCTCTGCGCAGATGGTTTGTTATAAATTGTGTTTTAATGCGCGTTTTCTAGTTTGTTGCAATTATTGAGAGATAAATGTGTGAGACCAGCGTCATTTTTATGCTCTAAAAATGAATGAGCCAAACACAATATCGCATAAAGCATGAAACCTAACGATGGTTTTCATCT
>JAHZNE010004587.1:0-24572 GCA_027744055.1 Callyntrura sp. NNG-2020 | reverse complement strand
CCTGCACTCGTGAAGTTTCTCCTTCTTCAGTGCAGTCGTAGCACACGGAGTTTCTTCTATATTTTACAAAACGATATTCAAAAATAAAACAAACGGCGTCAATCCTACCATTTTCAACACTCCCCCACGTGAATTTCTGGCTTCGCCAAATTCACACAATTTCAGAAAGAGAATACCATCGTTTAGCATCGTTTAATAAGCACTGTTGCTATGTATGTAACTTTTAGAAAAAAAACAATGGGCAAAAAAAGAAAGAAAACTTTACATAGGGCTACGAAAAATATTAACCCCCCATTCGGCCATAACAACAATCACGTCAATCAATCATGCATATCTTTCTGGAGGTGTTACAACCCTTCCAAATCTAGTCGACTTTCCAACCAGCTTCTCGTCACTGCGGTCCAGTTCCAGCTCCAATGGATACAACCTTTGAACTGGTCGAATATATTCCCCTTCTGCTGTTTTAACTTTAGCCACACGGGATACACCGCCTTTGCCAGGATAGAGCGCAATTATGCGAGCCAAGTTCCAATCGCTTCTTTTTCGGTTCTCATCACCGATGACGACCAATTCACCGACTCTCAAGCTGCGCGTTGGCTTTTGAACTTTCATCAATAACATTGACAGATATTCCTTTCTCCAACGGCCTCGTAGCTCTTCTTGAAGTTGGTTCACGTATTTCCAGCGACCACGCAAATTGGAACCATCGATTCTTCCCATTTCAGGAAATGCTGCATTTCCAAACGGACGAAGGAACATGTTGGGTGTCAAGGCCACCAAATCCTCCGGATTTTCACTCTGGTACGTCAAGGGCCGACCATTTAGCACTTCCTCTACGGTTTTCAAAAGCCTTTCAAATTCCTTTCGATTCACTCTCTTGTTGCCCAATGTTCTCTTCAGAAGATCTTTTGTGGAGCGGATCAGCCGTTCCCACCAGCCACCGTGCCATGCTGCCGTACTTGGAATAAACTTCCATTCAATTGGAGCCACATTTGCTTCCTCTTTAATTTGTTTCCAGTCCAGCTTTTTAAATAAATTAACTGCCCCGTGGAAATTGGTCCCATTGTCGCTGTATATGATGGACGGTCTCCTGTATTTGTTCACAAAACGCTCTAGTGATCTTAAAAATGCGTTTGTACTAATAGACACAACAATGTCAAAGTATACTCCACGGTAAACTGCACATGTGTATATAATGATCCAGATCTTGCTGCCGTTTTTTAGGATAATTGGTCCAGCCAAATCAATGCCGGTAACTTCAAAAGGTTCGGCATTTTTCACCCGATCTTCAGGCAAACCTGCCATTTCCGTTACAGTTGCCTTTGCCGAATATCGTCTACAGCGGTAACATTTTCCGATTACTTTCTTCACAGTTTGTCGGGTATGTAAAATCCAATATTTCTCCCGTAGATGAGACACAAGAAACCCTGCTCCGGCATGTGAAGAACTACAGTGAACGTCAGTAATCAGTTGGATTACAACAGGATGCTTACTTGGTAGTACAGCAGGGAACTTGAAATTCTCTAAATCTTCTCTAAATGCCAGTCTTGTCTGCACCCTCAAAATGCCGTTTCTATCACGTTTCAGTTTCATACTTTTTAAAGCGTTTAGACGCTCATCTCCAAATTCTTCATTCTGTACACTACGGATTAGAGATATTTCCCCCTTTTCAATTTCTTCCCCAGATAGTTCACCGGATAACATAGATGTACTGCTGTAGAAATCTGTTTTGAAAGAACTTTTCGCTGTTCGTGCCTTCAAAAGACAATTAGATATAAAGCGGTTTACCCATGCCATGATACGCACCATTTGCGCAAACGTGCGCTGGCATCCTACGTTCATAATAATAGCTGTACTGGACATGAGAACTTCCTTCTTTTTCTCTGATGATATTTCCTCTTCATTTAACAATTCTGGAAAACAAGGCCACTTACTCTCATCTTCATAGAGCCAAGCTGGTCCCTGCCACCACTGAGAATGCATCAGGGTCTGGATAGTGCAACCTCTGGAAGGGAGGTCTGCAGGATTCATTTCTCCAGGAATATACCTCCACTCCGATTTACGGGTGAGTCTGTTTATTTCCTCCGTTCTGTTGCCTAAGAAAGTACCAAAGTTTTCGTTTTGCAATATCCAGGCTTTGGCAGTCGTAGAATCTGTCCAATATAATTTTATGATGTCTTCCAGGTTCAAAGCTTGTATGACTTGATGAGCCAACCGAGATCCAATCAGGCAACCAAGTAGCTCCAACCTGGGTATCGTTGCCCCTTTCACCGGTGCAAGTCGAGATTTCGCAGCTAAAAGCTGCACACTAACAAACCCATTGTTAACAACGCGTAAATATATAACTGTCCCATATGCCAATTTGCTACCATCGTTAAAAATGTGGAGTGACCAGTCTTTCCTAGATGAATTTCCTCCCGTCATGAGCCTTGGAATTTTGATTTCCTGGAAGAGGTTTAATTCATTACACCAGTCGTTAAATATCTTACATTCCTGTGCTGGTAATTCATCATCCCACTTTTTCTTTAAAATCCATGCTCTCTGCAAAAGCATTTTAATTGGTATTGTTGCAGGGGCCGTAAATCCAATAGGATCGAATACTTGCTGCACCGTTGACAGAATTGATCGTTTAGTTGCTTTCTCGGGTATTTTCACCTTGGATGCATCCACAAATAGCACATCCGATTTTCGACACCACTTCAACCCAAGTATAGGAGTGAGTATCGTATCTGTATTGTCTAAATCTTCTAGGTTCGACTGCTACAATCGTAACTCCATGCAAGCTTGGTTTAAAATATTCGTAGAATGCTCACGAAAAAATATATAATCTGCTTCAGTTTCCTCAGATCCAAGGCAGTTATCAACGTAGAGAAAGTTCAACAGTTTTTGAGCTATTTCCTTCAGAAATCCTTCTTGGTTGTTGAGGTGGTGTTCGAGCACTGCTCCCAATATAAATGGGCTAGAAGTTGCGCCAAAAGGAACTCTGGCATGGCGGTACTCCAGTACTTGTGTCTGTTCTTCATCTATCCACCAAAGGAAACGCAATAAATCTCTGTCGCTTTCACTTATGCCTATCATTTGGAAGGCCTTTCTAATGTCTGACGTAAACGCTACTTTCTTCTCTCGAAAACGTAGAATGACATCAGGGATTAGTAATATGTGATTCGTTCCTTTGTGGAGGCAATCATTTAAGGACGGAGTACCTTTCGTGCGACAAGAAGCATCGAAAACAGGACGAACCGGAGTCGTCTTGCTTTCTGGTTTCACCATAGCTCGATGTGGTAGGTAGTGCACCACTGAATCTAATGAAGAGGTTTTCACCTTCTCTATAAAACCCTCCTGCTCCCATTCAGTAAATAGTTTTGAATATTCTTGGAATAGATTTGCTTTCTTTAGTTTTCGCGATGTCACTTGAAGTCGTTGAAATGCTATCTCTTTGTTAGGCGGTAACAAAGAAATCCCTTCCCTTCTTGGGAGCATTACGTAATACCTTCCCATATTATCTTTTGTAATGGTTCGAAACAGACCTTTCTTTACTTGTTGCTGCAGTTCAGAAGCAGGCGTAACTTCGATTGTGTCGCGAATTCCAATTGTTTCTAAGTCCCATAGCTTGGCAAGGTTGCTGTCACAAACAGCAGTAGAAATTAATGACAATGCTGCCGAGTCACACATTTCAAACGTTGGATTTTCTCCTAACAATGTCCAACCAAAGATCGTTTCAACAGCAGACGGACCGCATTTTAATTGTTTTACGTTCCCAGTAAGAAGACGCCCGTACAGGTCCGCTCCTATTAAAAGTTCGATCGGTGGAGCACCAATTCCCACATCAGATAATTGAATATTTAGTTCGTTGAGCTCATTAATAGTGTGGTAACTCTGGTTTGTGATTCTCGGTAAGTTATCACAAATTTGGTGTTGATCCCGTACTTCGACTTGCATTTGATCTCCTCCATCCAGTGCCTGCAGAACAATGTCGTACATGCCATGACTTACTCGTTTCGTCTTTCGTCCTCCAAAGAGTGAGTGAACAACAATCTCCTGAGACTTCTTCATTAACTGCATTGCTTCTGCTGTTCTTGTCAGAATATAAGATCTCTGCGATCCACTGTCAAGGAAAGCTCTTACCACTCGTGTGTTCTGACCGGCTCCAATTCTAAGTCTTAATGTTTGCATTTTGCAAGAACACTCTGCCGCTGCACAGAACATTTGCCGAACCAATTTCCATCAATTCCTCTGTTTGCTTGTTTTTCTTTGAAAGAGTTTCATAATTTGGGTTTTCTGCCCAAGTCTGCTTTCGTTTCCCTGAAGCTCGAGGCACTGCTTTTCCAGGGCACAAAGCAAGAAGATGTGCTCCCCCACAGTCTTTGCATTCGACCTTGGTTTTACAATCTTTCATTAAATGCTTACCAAGGCATTTGAAACAGGCTCCATTCTTTCTTAAGATGTCTTTCTTTTCATTATAGGACTTATCTTTTGCTCGGAAACAAGCTCTTGTTTGGTGATTACTTCTTCCACAAAACAGACACGTTTGGAAATCTCCAGTATGAAAATTTGCTTCCATCGGGTCTCGTTTTTGGAATATTTTCATTTTGTTGCTGTGCTTTTTCCATCTTTCTTCTTTTACACTTGCTGTACTGGTCGTGCCTTCTGAGAAGTTCTTTGCCAATTCGATCCTCTGTCGGATTTGAACTTCCTTCTCCATGAAGTCAAGAAGAATGTCCAATTTATTTCGTGGTGGAGTCTCCTTTGATCCATCCAAACTGGACATAGGACTCCGCTGCCAATTGTTCAGTATGTCCTCAGGAAGAGTCGACTCCACGAGAAGAAAAATCAATGTTGCTGGGTCCGCCTTCTCAAGTTTGAGCACTTTTAAAACTCGAAAGTGGGCATCAATGTGGTTAAAATGCTCCAAAAATGACCTTTTTTCTTTTGACTTTACATGATTCATCAAAATGCGGTATAATTCTCGAATGTACACATGGAGTAATAGTGTTTCATCACCATACCGCTTCTTTAAAGTCTCTACAGCTTCCATGTAACCAGCGTCGGTTTGAGGAAACCTTTCTACGATACGGTAAGGTTCTGAACCAGTTTCCAGAGACTGCATGAGGAACCAGTGTTTATCTCCTCCTTCCCATCTGGATTTATTAATTTTTTCGAATCTCGTCCAGAACGCCAGCCAGTCTGTCAATTTTCCTCCGAATTTCTGAAATTCAATCTCGGGAAGTCGAATGCGCGGTTGGAGTTCACCAGGGACAACCGTTGAAATGGTGTCTTCGTTAACTACCGGTCCAGTCAGGTTTTCAACTTTCGTTCTTGCAGCCTCTGATCGCTTCTTAATGTCCATGACAGTTAGCATTTCTTCATCTTCCTCCTGTTGACTTGCATCTGTAGTCAGTAGCATATCAAAAATTTTCTCGTCCAATGACGTAATCGGTACTTGTGCATCAACTAAAATGCGATAGGCCATTTTGATTGCTTCTCTATCCGGTGGGTCAGCGTTTAGTAAATTTTCCACCTCCTTCTCTAACCGTCCAAACTGCCGTCGCAAAGCATCTCTTCGTCTTTTAAGGTCCTCCATGGTCAATTCCCAGTCACTTGTCTCGCCGGGGGTACCAAATGTTGAATAAGCAGCCAGTAACCCTGGATACCTAATTAAACTTGTTGGGAAATAAGACCACTTCGAACGTATAAAAAATAAAAGCACGAAAATAAAGTAGACACAGCACACAGTAATTAGTTTAAATGCCCAGTTAGTTAATTTTTATTTCAACTACAACACCAATTATCAAATTAGTTTTTTAATGCTTGATATCAAAAGTTGCCAATCTCCCAGCTCACTCAATAATTGTGACAAGTTCACTCTCGCAAAAGCACGTATGGTACTCTCTTCCTATCTAGAAAACCTCGACATGTTTTTCTTCTCCTTTCATTTTTTGGTTGAAAGAACATTTTACGTTCTACCAAGTTTAAAGGACGCGCCGCTTGCCCATGCAATGAGGACGTACCTCATACATATGAGTTGAGTCCTGCACTCGTGAAGTTTCTCCTTCTTCAGTGCAGTCGTAGCACACGGAGTTTCTTCTATATTTTACAAAACGATATTCAAAAATAAAACAAACGGCGTCAATCCTACCATTTTCAACACAACTAAGGGTATGTAGCAAAGCATTTAGGAATAAGCTACAATATATTTTAAATGGAGTTGCCGACAAAAATTACATTAATTTCAAATTTCCTTCATGCACTTCCGAACAATAATATAATATATGTTAGGTACATGTCAGAACTGACTGAAAGTACAAAAATGAACTGAAACGACTTGCACGACATGTGTGTAATTCAAACCGGGCCGGTAGCTTGCGTATTTACTTAACGCATTTGATTCAATGAATAAATAAATATATAATTACATGATTGCAACCAGGGAGGAGGGTAAATGCTAATTCGTAAAACCCATAACATTTCGTCGTGGTACAGTAGCGTAGACCGAGGAAGGAGGGAAGAGGGCATTACCAAGAAATTAAATTCCTTTCAGCCTCATAATAATAATGATACTCTTTTATTACTATTTGTATGTGCAAGGCACCAAATTAAGATCGCACGAACAATGGCACGCCCACTTACTCTCGGTAAATTAAACAAAAGCATATTAAATTCATAATCTACGATTTAACAAGACTACTGCGATAACCCTAAGCGAAAAGAACAGGAGACGGATGCGAACTTGAAAGGCAACATGTTTTCTTGTCTGACTACCGACTTTCGTATACTCGAAGTCGTATATACGCGTAGACGCATGTTAGCACAAAAGCATCGCGACATTGCCCATAATTTTTTCGTAGAGTAGCGATAGTGACTATTAAGCATTACGCGTTTCGTTTTCTCTGCTTGTAGTGTTTTTATGAATTTTAAATTTTTTTATACTTAAATCTGCTCTTCGGGTTTTACCACGTTAGCATACATTTCTTATTCCACTAACGTTCTCAAATGTGACATTAGCAACATAAGGTGAACATTGCTAATATACATTACAGTTTCCAAGTCGTAATTACACAGTAGTACTATTGCAGGGCGCTAAAATTGTGTAGTTTTATTGATACAGTTGCAAAAGTAGCATTTTGTTAAATGTCGAACTTAAACTAACTGTGTTTTTGTTGTCTTTTGTCTTACACATTTTTTCTCACCATCTACATTTGCAGCACAATTTAATTGCAAATTGCTCACCTTATTTGTATCCTTTAATGCATGCTCATGCGTATTAACAACTGGCTGGTCCTGCGGGTAGTTGATCATGATATGATGTTCATTTCATTCATCGTGAATGAATTACGTACAGTATGTGCTCTGAATATGTGTGTAGGCCTCATACTGCCTACCTATTGTTTATATTTATATGTCGTGTGGTTGATGCTCCTGTTTTTTGACGCAATGCAGAGGAAATGCGTTTTTTATCGTTGGCTGTATGTGTTGATGAAAGTTTGTAGATATGTATTTCTTTGCAATGAAGCGGAATCGCACCGCGCGTACATATTATAAACTTTACAGAAAAGACAGAGGCTAAGATAACTTTTCTCTCGTAATATTTGATACAAAATTGCCACTCGTTGAAGCTGCGGAACTGTGAAACTTGCACAAAATGGCGACAACAGCGCATGCGGCATGTTATCGCCTCTGAACGTTTGAAAATTGCATGCTTCATAAATATAGCTAGAGAGACACATTTGACATCTATAATTTAGCAACGGTGTGTACAGTACATGGGTAGAGGGGTGTACGCACACATTTTGTTGTAGAGGCGTGCTATCGGTTATTAACTATTAATTTAACGACTTCTTTGTACAATAGCAAGGTCAATACTTTATTCATCGTTTGTCGTTCCCCCTTATATTTTGAAATTTCTCAACTCACAATCCTTATTTTTTTAATTCATTGGTTTACAACGGACCAAAAATAATATATAGACACGAAGCTAATTTTGTTTTATCCATTCGAATGCCTTCCATGAGTAGTACATACGATGAAAGGAGGGAAGGCGTTTGTTATGGAAGCAGCACACTATACTACCGACTGACTGACAAACAACGGCACGTCATGAGCTGTTTTAAATACATTCGGGTGTTGTAAAAATGTATGATGATGATGTACTAGGACGAGCAACACACTTCATATTCTTTCATCATCTTATCAACATTGCCATTAGCAGTGCTGAGAATGTTTTGGATAATGGATGACTGTTTTAACGTGTGATACTTAAGCTGTTAGCGGACTAGAGAGTATAAAAAAGAATATCGGTGGTCGGTCGGAGACAATAGAAGTATCAAATGTACATATTATGTGTGTGTTTGTGTCACCGCATTCATTCACTATCACAACTGCGCTGCACAATACTGCTACCATTTTTCAACTGTTGCTCTTATATGTGCATGAGCAGTCGTACCGTACTCCGATTATTGCTATTGACCATGAATGACTCGACTGGCTGTGTACAGTAATGTGTGTGTGGAGCACATAAAATCGCACAAAAATGATAGACAAAAGGAAGTAACTAATCAGACACTTGATTCATTGTGAATGACTTTGTGACATGATGACTTTACCCAAGTACGGATTAACAGCGGAGAGCAGCAGTACAGACAGAGTCATGTTCAATTAAATTCTTTCTAATAAAGTCGTCGTAAGTTTGTATGTACATATGACCGTTATTGTTATTATGCTACATATCATATACTATTACTATAGCTATAAAATGTTGTGGTATACTGCTGATGATGATAATACTTGTGCCGTTGTGCCTATTTCTTCGATCAACTCCTGTTGTGTCATGGTATTAACTATTTCCATTCCAACTACTATGACCGCGACGGCACACGCATTTACATTGTTCTATTCGTTCTTTGTCTCTCCTCACTTTGCTATATTATTATGGTGAATCTTGATGCGGTGATGGGAAGTGAGAGTGTGACATGACGAGCTAACAGCATTAGTAGAGCAGTACATATATGCATGATTGGTGTGTTCTTTCTTGTAACGATTTTTATATGTTCACTGCTTTCGTAGTCAATAGTCACAGTCAATCTGCCACACTAGTTGGGTGTGAAGGGAATTAGAGATGTAAATTTAGTGTCATCTTTACTATTTATTAGTAGCATTAGATGGAACGACTGCATCGTAAAGACTTAGGTGGAGTGTCTTAACTGAAGTAGCTGTTGTTGCTACGGCGCGGCTAGACGACGGTGACATTCATCTTGTTGGGTGCCTTTTTGTCCGAAAGAGTATTGTTGTGCGTTGTATGACAAATACATCAATATCATTGTTAAAAAACTGTCACGGAACGTTTGGGCATTCCTCTCTGTTGAAAGTAAATGGTGCGATGCAAGGAAGTGATATTTTTCCCAAGTTGGCTGTTTTAACTTCAAAGTTATAAGATACAAAGTTTAAAGTATATATGTGCTGTCCTAGAATGATAACTACCTACATACGTGCGTTGAGATATTTTCTTGTCAAAAAGACCTCTAGCCAAAAAAAACTCGAACAATAGCTATCATTATCCGGTAGCTCAAAAAGTATCGTGCTACTTTGTGTTCGTTGTTGCGTTATTTTAAAGACGCTGATAGTGATACGAAATCAGGAGTGTGGAGCAACAATTTTAGCTGGAGTCCCAAGTGTGAATTTGACACGTCACGTAGACGAGGGTGAACTTTACTACGTGTACTTACATCCCTATACTATACATATTATATACAGCGGAATAGTCATGAATGAGTTATGTTACGTGGAAGCCTTTCTTGATAACAATGCACATGCTTTGTAATATACATGTTAAAATTCAATGTTTTTTTAAAAGAAAAGTTCAATATTAGTTTACCACAATACATATATACTTGTTTTTATGTCGCAATTGTGTTGGGGACTGACATTTTTGCATTTGTTCTGATTTTGGACAACAACTATGCATATAATGGATGCGAAAGTAAGTGAATACGTTGACTTGCTAAGGCTTGGGCAAAATACTTGCACATTCGTATTATACAAATATTATTGGCTTTGGCTTCTGTTCAAGGTTTTTATGGTTTTGTGAGACCATAAAATTATGATTCTAATATTACAAAAATATAGTTATGATTAGGTCTTATACAGTAAGCATGGTCATTTAGGCTCCGCTTGGAGATAGGCAGAAACCATGTAACTCGCACATGTTCGTTAAATATTTTATGCGAGGCAAGTTATTATATTTGCTTGCATTGCACCATTCTTAAACTTGGAACTGGAATGTCGTTCTTCGCTATCGCTATGGTTTTAAAGAGGGAAGGCAGACTTTTAAAACTTAGTACTACTATTAGTAGTAACTATTGACTTCAATCCTAAATGGCCTTGCACGCGCGACGTAAAACTTTCCTGTTGCATTGTTAGTCGTTATTTGGCACTTTGATGAGTTGTACACTGTGTATGTAGGTTTGATGTCATGACCGAATAGCTACTGGTTTCAAGTTTGCAATACTAACGTAAATGACAGCAGTACAATAAATTGTACAAATTCAATTACATGATGAAAGCACGATTGAAACAATTACTGTGGCATAATGTAGTGTGCCTTTTAAAGACAGCGTTTTCATCTAGATTTATAGTCCATTGATTTTGTGTTATATTGTTCCGTCCCATAAATGATTTGGGAAAGTACCATTGCGATCAGTAGTAATATAAAAGCATACTAATAATAATAATAATAATAATAATGTACCTACTTCCTCATGCATGTTGGTGCGTGGTTTATCTCATATACGAACACAATGGGCAGTGGAAGCCGCTGCAAACTTCGCTAGAGTTTCCATTTAATTTTCATTTCTGCCTGTAACCATAGATACATAGAAATATGTTTTATCATGTTCTTTCATAATCACTAGCATAATACTGTTATGTTGTATTTGTGTTGACAGTGGCCTAAGAAATGACTAATGGGCTTCCTGCTTATTGAATTGACAAACTTATCGCAAAATAGACTGGCTAACTGGACAAGCATTCGTATCTCTACTATGGATTGGCTAACCACACCAGGAAAATTGGAAAAATAATACACACAGCAGCCTAGTCCTTACATCATCATTTCGTGCAGAACTTATCGTTGTGCTATGTCGTACATGCATCCACACTCGTTCTACCCTTGTGTCAATGTAAGGAAGTAATTACTACTAGGAAAGATAGAAATCGCAACCAAGTGAAAATGCAAGTTTTGCATGTGAGCTAATATGTTCTTTTTTTGGGACATCCAGGTTGACGTTAAGAAACTTTAGTATTTGTATCTTCAAACAGTGCACATGATTTAAAGGTAAAGATGGATTCTGCATCAGTTTGGCACATTGTTGAAGATCGGCGGTGTTACGGAGTTGGTAAGTTTTAACAATGCTAGACAAAGGCGTTATATGTGTAAATAACTGATTGTATTATTGCGAATTCAAGGATTACTCCATATTTTTTTGTTTATGTTTTGCATTAAGTAATTTACAACTTCGATGGCGCTACCCTAAATTGCGTCGACAGTATAACTGCGTATCTTGGTGAACCTGTAATAATAAAGGGAGAGTGCAAACACTGGTTTTATGTCCGTAAATTTGAGTTGGAAGAAAGCGGAATCATACCAAAATCCTATGTACAAATTCTCGATTCAACAGTCATTAGAAATGGGTAAATAAACATGCTCTTCGTGTTCATAAATTTTGACATATACATAATTTACGAATTGTGCTAAAATATATTATGTATACCATAGTGAAAGTGAAATTGTTGTGCCGAAAATGCCAACTCTGGCGCAGGAAATCACTGCTGCGCTTAGAGAATGGCACAAAATATCCAAAAAAATATTCGTTTGCTCGGACAAGTTTCCTAAGGAAACAGGAAACGTACCTGATTCGTCGTCCATGGAGCCGGACATGCAAACTTTTACAATTATGAAGCAGATGATTTTAGAACTTCACGAATGTCGGAAACGTGTCATGTCTTCAAACCTTACAGTGGAAGGTCACAAAGAATTGAAAAAACAAGTGGCACGAATTATTGACACAGGAAATAAGTACGTATAGCGTAACACAAACACAGAACGATTTGCAACATTATACAAAGACATTCAACTCAACATGACATTTGTATATCACTGAAATGTAGTTTATCATATTATAATGTGATGTTCTGATTTCGATAGTCTTTTGAAGCTGGATATGGTTGTACGAGATGAAAATGGCAATGCACTGGATCCAAAGACTACATCAACAATCGAGCTTTTTCGACAGCATCAAAAGTCGACGCATAAATTAAGAAAAAATGGAGTAAGCACTTATATGATACCATAGTAATCCTATTCGAAAATTAAATTACAGTCACTAAAAGTATTTCTTTACATTGTTTTGTGCAGCGCGGAACCAATAGAAGAAGTCGCATATTTGTTCATAGTAGTCATTCGTTGCTAGTCACTCTCGAGAAAATTTCATGGAGAATTGTAGACGAATGTGAAATTAAGTTCTACCTTTTTGACTCTGAGAAAGAAGTTCCTTTTACAGAAAGTGTTCAGGTTACATTTACTGCAGGTGTTGTGCCAAAGCTTCCAGTCAAAATGCTATTCACGGTGAGTGTTATGTTTATGTTAACAATTTGCAGTCCATTCAGACATGTATGGCTATACTTATCTAGGATGGTCGATTGACAAATAAATGGGGGTTATGTAATGTTTGTATAGGATCTTGGAAAGACTGTAGATTTTGTCAGGTCTAAGGTATACCTTGTTGCCTATGTCGTTCGAATAGGTGCGATGGAATTTAAAGAACCTGACATGAAACGCGACGTAACACAGGCCCCCTTTTCTAGTAAAGGCAATAATATTCAAGTTAGAAGACCGTACGGAGTAGCAGCAAAAGACGTAACTTACTTGTTTCGGGAAAACATTGCAACTCCAAATGACAATGAACTTCAAACTGTATTTTATATGCCGTGAGTAGATGGTCAAATAACAAATTATAAGACCAATTCTGCTAGCATTACTGATTAGTAATTAAATAATATATGTTTTTTTTTGTATATGCCGTGCAATTTAGTTGTGGATCTGATGATACGATGGATACAACGTTATTAAAATTGCTTGCCTCAATGAAAAATTCCGATATGTCAACCAATGCAAAGGATACTCGCGCCGTTGGTTTATTAGTGAGACTTTTAATGGTCTCAGGAACCGCTCAACAGGTTACAACATGTGATTGCAATAACGATGGCAAAGCTGCATGAAACCCTCCTTCTTATTGGCGATGTTTTTGATTAGATACATGAAGAACAACCTGCTATATTGAGAGGGAACGCCATCACTATCACTGCAAGAAAAATGGGGTTTCCCGAGGTTATTTATCCTAACGACGTCAGAAACGATCTTTATATCAATATGACGAAAGGAGAGTTCCATCGCTCTGGGGCAAAAGCGTCTGACAAAAATATAGAAGTTTCCGTGTCTGTGCACAATGATAGTGGGCAACTTCTCGCTGGTGTAATAAGTGGAGGCAACGGCTCAATACGTAGAGATGCATATAAATCAGTTGTTTACTACCACGAGGACAAACCCAAATGGAATGAATACTTTAAAATTTCTTTACCCATGCACATTGAAGAATTTTCCACAGCACATATAAGATTTACCTTTAAACATCGGTAAGTTCGCTGTAACCATCTCATACGATTATGAAATCATTATATCACTGATCCATTGAGGAACTACACGAAAGAACAATTTCTCTATCATCGCTTTATCATTGTTTGTGTATCATGGTGCTACTAGTTCTTCTACTGACTCAAAAGACCGTTCTGAAAAACCATTTGCCTTGGCCTACATTCGCTTGAAGGAGGAAGAAGGAACGGCTATTAAAGATGGTACACATGATCTCACAGTTTACAAGGTATTGTTTAGTTCGTAAGCTTTATTTTAAAAAATACTTGTGTTTACCGTTTTATGCTCTATAATCAAAGATGATGATGAAGGAATTATAAAATATGTAACATACATTCATTCATGACATTGTTGCTGCTGTGTGTCATTCATACAGGTTGATCCAAAGCACTTCAAAGAGGCCGAAGTACAGTACCTCACTTTACCATATGAAAGAACGGTTGGCTGGCCATCAAAGTCATATTGTCCGACCGGATTCAGTTGTGTACCAAAAGACTGTTTCTTTATTAAAACTACATTATGCTCAACAAAGTTCACACAAGATGCTCACCTTTTGGAACTTTTACAATGGGTCACAAAATTAAAGCACATTGCAGAAAATTCAGAGGTTCCTGATTTTATTATGTCTGCTATTAAATTGTAGTAACGTAGTCCTGCACAATATAAGCTAATGGTCGTATGTTTTATTTTATACATTATTTTAGCAGGACAGAAACCGGCAACTCATTCCATCATTACTAAATAGCTTGAAAGAAATTCTGCAGAAAGTACAAAAAGTGAAAGGAGAAGAAATTGTTAAATTTCTTACAGACGTTTTCGATGCTCTATTTTCAATATTGGTAGATCCTGTGGACTCCATACTAACAGAACTTCGCTCCGGGCGGGCTTCCATGTTAGGCAATATAATGGACCCCAATGAACTTCGGCGATATGAATTGGGTCAAATGGATAGTACGGGAACTTGCGACCGACCTGTTTTCGATTGTTTGGTAATTTATTTATTTAAGGAAACGTTACGTTGAGCGGTGGTCAGCAGATTTCCCGATTTTAATTTACATTAAATTACAAGCTTATACCTACAGCTTGATTGAAATGAACACAGTTGACCTTAGAGACTAAATTGTCTTAACTTTAACAGTTTTGACAAATACGATGGATCGTGGTGGTAGTATGATAAAAGAAAATCTATGATTTTATTAAATTTTAGCTTCTTCCGATAAAAAAGTACTTCAAATTTAGTTAATCTTTTCACTCAATCAATCAGGTAGATTAAAGTTGGGAAGTTGACGCGTTGACTGCTGTTTTATTCATTTTTTTGTTATTTTAATTTTGCCAGCTTTCCTTATGTTGTTGTTGTTGTTGTTAGATTTATATATTTGGATTAATCCTTGACCACAAGTACCAGAATTTTCAGTCCGTTTTGTCCATATACATTGAAGACGGTTTTTTTTCTACATTAGCTTACATGTAATTTTTACTTATCTCTATGAATTTGCACAAATTATTAACCAGTTTTCTAATCGTAGCATTTTATTTACCACTAATGCAACAAATGTTAATTCTATTGTTTTTATGTGTTGTAGGAAATTAACCAAGGAATTAGAAAAATCGATTAGCACACCTGATGGAGCGGACAAAGTTTTGAAAATTATGAAAAGCATTGAATTCTTCTTCAAGTTCATAATAAAGTCGTTTCAAAACCATAAGCGAGTTATGGATATGGAGTAAGTTTTCATCGAGTGTATATGTTGTATAGAGTATAAGGGTCTGTATGCGCAGACTATATCTTTTCAGGACACTGTTTTCGTCAAAGATTTGATATAAAACGAATTAATAAAAAGGACGTATTTCTTATAAGTAGGTTTGGTGGAGCGGAAGACTCAGATGATGAAGGAAATTCAGAGTTTGACCGATCGATTGAGTCACTTTTTCAAGCCATGTATAGACTGTTGGGTCGAAAAGAAGCATACTCACAGGACCCGTATATTTTAGCAGAGGGTGGTTGTCTAAAGCATATCCCTGCAGTAATTGGTGATCTAATTCAAGTGTACTCTCCTGGACGGTTAAGTGAACATCTGGTGGAATTGATACATTGCATCCCAAAGGGGAAACTGACTAAGCAAAAACTTCAATTTATCACTGATATTGTACACTCGGAACTGTTCTTAGATGCCGATTGCCGTTTTATGCTTTTACCCATCATCACTGGCAACATACAGCTACATTTACCGGGAAGTCAAGAGGTAAATTGATATTAAAGATGACGCGTCAACTTGAGTTATTAATAACATACTAAAAGTATTTAAAAGTTTTGGTTTCTGATAACAAAAGTTTTCGAGTCGTCTTGAGATTTATTATTTAAATGAAATGTTCGATTGTGTGACAAACTTATTTTTTGGTAATACCTCCTATATGTTGAAAACAGTGGTTGCACGTAATCGGTAGTAAAAATCCGAACTAGTACAGGTAAATGTGAATCGGTTACAAACACATTTTAGTTCTCAAAAATTTCACTTTAACCCAACAAAACTAATCCAAATCTTTCTACTTCATATCGTTTTCATTTTTATTGAAGTAGCAGATACATAGCTACGTAATTTTGTACTGTATGAACTTTAACGTATCTCATTCTGCTTTACTGTACTAAATCCTATGTTAAACAGCTCAACGTACGTAGCATGGTAGCACAACTACAATGTATCACACCTGTATGGGTGCTCGGAAAACACTTAATTATAATAGATAACATTCATCCAATATTTTTTCACATTTCTGCAACTATTGAAAACAACTACAGGATCGTCGGAAATCAGTCGAAAACCAACAAGCTGGAACCAAGAATAAAAAATTGGAGGGTTTTTTTGGTGCTCCTTCTAATGATTTCTTAGGAACTATGGGCGGGCGCCTGCAGTCACCTGATGCATCAAACCACTTGGAAGAGGTTTCTTTAACAGTTTATTGCAATTAACATTCTATCTGTTTAACGTACTGCTTTTGTACATGTATGTGTTAAAAGTTGTAATTATAATAGTCATTTCTTTAATTTTAATGTTGGGCTTAAATTTTGTGTATCTGTCTATTTAAAATTAAAATAATAATACTTAGATGTATAAAGCTTTTGTGACGAAAGTTCGCTATGTACACATTTAACTACTTGGGTTTTACAAGTATCTATTCAACTCGTGGTGTCTTGTCTTTGTCTCTATGTCAGCGGTTCTTTCCATCTGACAATGTGCTGTCTACAGTATACAGCGTTAACAAGTTTTAGTTGAAAACATCGCTTTGCTTGAACTGTCCCATTTTTGCTTGAGCGTGTTGCAAGTAAACCTAGATCCGTCTACCTGTATAATATGTGTATACCTTTTTACATATTGTGTGGTCTTTGACAATCAAGCTAAAATGGCTGATTTGAATGTTTAATTTTTGTGTCCATACTTAACGCATTTCAATCTGTTTTTTGGAAGCTTATTTCTGTTGGAAAATATTTTACAGGTTTTGTATATTTAATGTTTTAGATGGAAAAATGCGTTGAGCTCCTTGGCGATGTTATGGATATATTGCATAAACAACCCCGCGAGCATAAAATGCACCACATTTGCTATGTTATGCAGATTTTGATACGTCCTATAATCATGTCAATTGGAACGATCGCCGACAGTGATCCACTGGCGGTAAGCGCTGTGCTATACTATTCAATGTTTCATGCCAGTAACAGTTTTACATTTTCATGTCAACTTTTTAATTTATATACAGGGAAATATGGTTGCTATATTTTTGAGCCTTCTTCGTGAAATGAATAGCTACCACTTCGAGATTTTGACTATACTTATCAATTCGCTGAAAGCTGAAAAAAGCCCGGACCAGGAAGATCAAAAGCAGTGTTTGCTCAAATTTCTCAATGACGTCCTGGTCGTGTTAAAAAATCTATTTCACAAGTCATATTTTCCATCTGATTGGAACGAAATGATTTTACTCCAGAATAGGTACTACATGCACCAGTGGGTATTACTACCCGACTTGTTATTGGAAAAAAATAGTGCAGCTGCTGCATTATTTAAAACACTAATGTGCCATTTTTTTAATTTAGTATCGTCATCGGCGCATTTGAACATTTCGCAGCAACTGTAAAAAACGAGTTTATGGAGCCATTTAGGGAAGCAAGAGCGTATAAGGAGATCATTCGAACAAGTTGAAGAAGAACTAATTCGTAAAATTGTTGAAGGATTTGAGGGGGGAAAAGGAGATCTCGAATTTCGAGACATATTTTTTGAGACTATGTTTGACCTGTGTCAGAATAATCGAAGTGGTCTTCGCGACCAGGTAGGTTAACTCGAAATCTGCGAATTGTGTTACGTTTTTTAACAACTTATTATGTTACAATTACGTGGTTTAAAATATGGAATATAATATGTTTCTAGGGTTTAAGTATGGTAACAACGGTTACAAAGTTAATGGATCTTTTGCTACAACATCGAGAAGTAATGTATGAGGAAGATCATGGGAATCGAATGAGTTGTATTGTCAACTTGCTGGTGCGTACTGGTTATATTGTGTCAATGTTTTGCATGTTTCAAATTTAAACAACAAATTGCTGCATTTCTACACCGTTGTATATTGCGATCATTTTTGTTTTAGGATTTCAGCCAGGAAATTCACAGAAAAGACTTGTACCTGCGTTATCTATACAAGTTACATGACTTGCATGTTCAGGCAGGTAATTTTACAGAAGCGGCGTTTACTCTAAAACTACATAGTCGACAATTGGAATGGTCTGATGATGAAATACCAGTAACCCTGCGAACCAATCCAAATCGTCATCCAACGCTCGTTACGCAGTGTGAACTTAAGGAAGCCTTGTATCACGAAATAATTGAATATTTTAGCAAGGCCAAGGTATATTTATTCACATCTGAATTATACAACCCTGCTAAACCAAGTTTCAAACGTTGTAATAACAAGTCATGGTACTTATTTGTAGATGTACGAATGCGCTATGGAATTGTGTGATGAGTTACGTCAACAATATGCCGAAGAAATGTACAATTACGCACAGCTTCCAAGTTTACTTCAGAAAATGGCAACATTTTATGAAAAAATACTTCGGGAAGCTCGTTTTGAACCACAGTATTTCCGGGTTGCCTTTTATGGCAGAGATTTTCCAAGTTTTTTGCAAGACAAGGTATTTTAGTGTTTTTCATCTTTTCAGATAGTTTATGTAGCATTAGAGAAATCAATTTGACAGTTGGAGATTTTATTAGGTGTTTATTTATCGTGGCGGGGCATACGAGCGCATTACTGATTTTCAAGGGCGTATGCAAGAGCGGTATCCCAAAGCAGAACTCCTGCGTTCACTTGAAGTTCCATCTGATGAAATTCGAAATTCTACCAAGCAGTGTAAGATGTAGCCAATGGCAGAATGCCTCTTCTGTTACAAAATACTACATAAAGTGTTTTTACAGCAAATCATAAATTTTAACTCATGACATTTGTACTAAAATGAAAATGAAACAAATTACAGTTTTGCAAATATGTTCCGTGGATCCCGTAATGAATTCATCCAAACGGATTAGTGGCATGAAATACGCTGACGAAAATATTCGCAAATACTACAAGTGTAACGAAGTAGACAAATTTACTTACTCTAGACCGTATCATCAAGAACCCAGGGATTCTGATAATGAATTTGCAAGTTTGTGCTTGGACCGTTATACACTTTGGACAACACAGTCGTTCCCAGGTATTATGGGATGGTTTCCAGTGGAACGCCAAATTGCGTCAAAGGTAATGCATGGCTCATTTATTAAAACTAAAAGCCCATTTTCACTTTTGATCGACGGTTTCTTTGTAAATATTCTGTTTGTACATAGATCCCTCCAATTTTAAATGCAATCGAAACTTTGGAGAAAACTAATGATACACTTCGTGAAATGGTTCTAGAGCATTGCTTAAATCCAAACGATATGAATGCTAATATGTCAATGAAATTAAATGGAATCCTAGATGCGGCAGTAATGGGCGGCGTGGCAAATTATGAAAAAGTTTGTGTGAAATCTGTTTTTTATATTGAATTTTTTTGTCCTCGTGTTCACATGACAGCATATTTGTTACAGGCTTTTCTGACGCCGGAGTACTTACAGCGACATCCAGATGAGCGACACATTATTGATGAGTTAAAACGATATATCCTTAGCCAAGTTCCGCTCATTGATGAATGCCTAAAAGTAAGTAATAGAATAATAAAAATTACAATATAAATGGTTACGCATTTGGCGATGTACGTCATTATACTTAAATTATTATTTAGATTCATGAAAGGAAGTCAACTGTAGTAATGAAACCATTGCACCAGCAGTTAGAAATTCGGTTTAAGGAATTTTTAAAACACATTGAAGAATTTTACGACGTTAATCCTCATGTGAGTTATCCTCCAGCTGATTAAACATCAGAAATTAAATTACTAATTGCATATCTTTGTTAATTTACTATTGAATGCATTTTACACTCGAAGGAACTAAAAGACGATGCCTTACGCCGTGAAATGGATAAAGCATATAAGAAACAACAAGCTTCGAGACGTATAGAGATTCCAAGTGTTAATAAGCAGACATCCATTATTAAACTGAATGAACAACAGTCCGCACCTCGAGGATCAATAGCATTAGGGAAAATGCCATCCTTTCCTTCAACTATGAGCTTGCATCAAAATCAGAAGTGAGCGATTTAAGAGTATTATTTTTCATTATAAACTATCTATCTCTGACCTTAGAATTTTAACGTTTGTCTATTCACCATCAGGTACAAACCGGCGCAACAGAAGGGTGCACTTGGCTACTTCAAACGAGTTTCTCAAAGTTCATTCACAGGAAGTATGGATGGAGAACAACTTGTACAAAGCCCAAATTCTGCAACACTTCCACGAAATGGTCCCTGCTTTCCTTTGGTAAAACTTCCGCCTGTGGATGCCACAAACGAAGCAAGATCTTCGCAGGAATCATTAATACCACTAACTCAAACGGTAAATGTTTTGATATATTTCAAACCAGGAAACTACCTGAGTTACATACCTATATTACATCGGGTGTTCTCTTTGGTATGAAAATAACTCTTCGAACAAGGAGGTTACGAATCTGCAACACCGTTTCATAATTTTTCCCAATGTTTGAAATACGCAATGTGGTGGTAGATACATTGAAGACGGATGTGCATGAGCTTTTGTATAACACTGTCTATATATGTATACGTGCAGATTTTTGCAGATTCATAATCCCTATGACCGAATTGAACTGAATTGTTAAAGGGACCCTTAGTGTAAATGACATGTCAGGTAGTTACCTAGGAAATGGCACTAGAGCAAAAAGTATATTATTCTATGTGCATAGTTGGTTTCACAGAGACCACCACGAACCCATGCAGATCAGCGCAAGAGTCAGTCATGGACTGGTTCTGGGGACAACCGATCATCCGTTATTTCCATGAATTCTTTGGACTTTCCTCGTCGATCTCCTTACCCATCAGAACCAGGTAGCCGTACTTCAGTCAACTCGCCCGATTCTGCAATAGATGCTGAATCTAGTGATGCTGAAGCTCCACCACTGCCTCCAAAACAACGAGATAAAGTAATTGTTTGCATGGTAGTTTCATATAGTATTTATCATTTTTTGTTATCATAAACTAGCCAAGATCTATTTTCCCATTTCATATAGCATTTTGACAACAAGCCTCCGACTCCTCCACCGAAACCGCCATTACGACTTTTCCGAGAGTTTCAGCCTTCTTAAACTCACATTTTCAACTTGGGGAAGAATACTGCCATTCATGCCACTCTTGTCACGTACGCTTATAATACGTTGATGTCTTCCAAACTCCTCTTCTATTACATTCATCCGTTGTGTCATTCTTACTATGATTACTGCTTATTGTATCACAACAATACTATTGATAAAAACTGATTCTTCTCATGCTTTTTGGTGATTACATTATTGCAATATTAATATTTTTCACACATCATGCTGCCAGTTTTTAAGTTTAAGTGATTTGTTTTTCTGGAGAAACAAGATATAAAGAGTTATTTTCAAGAGAAAGTCAGTTGTCATCGTTAAGAAAATGAGTATTATTTCTTTCAGTATGCATCTATTTATTCATTTACTAGATCAAGCTTAATATTAATGAATAAACTTGAAATACAATATTTCTGAGAAGAAAATCCTACCACATATTTAATGACAGAAACAACAGGGTTGGTATTATTATGATTAGCAATACTGTCCTAATAAATGAAAATAATACGTTTTTTTAAGTATAAGATATATTTATTTACATTATATATAAATAAGTACTGTTATTACTTTTACACTTTCGAACCTAGAAGACAATCTATGCGTGCAAAGTCAATAGTTAAGATAGGAAATATTGTATTAAGAAGAAAATATCTTTATGAACAAAATTTTTAATATGGAATGGGTAGCCATAACAAATACAATACGTACTGCTGTAAGCGAGTATGTTTTCAGTTTGTGCCATAGGCAAATTGATGTTCATAATTTGTGATTCTGAGACAATAAACAAATTTTTCTAGTTTCAAATGTAGTCTTTTAGTTGAATACGAGTTGCCGTATTATGTAAGATAGCGTTAGCAATAAGCTTGTTTAGAAACTTGTAGCAAACAATCACTTTTTATATATTTCTATTTAAATCATTATTACAGATGCCATCTCTGACCTTGGAGACAGAGTCGACGGTCTTAAAAGCCAAACTTTTCCCTAAAGTAGCAAATATCTTTAACTTTAACAAACATTTACCTTACATTCTACATAACTGTTATTTATGTAAAACTAACCGGTAGTATCTAATCTGAATACTATAACTTGTTTGGACTTACAAATTGGTTTAGTAAATAAAATTTTGTCAAAACTCCTTCACTAGTTGGTATCAATTTATTTGATTTTTCATTGGCATATGGATCTTAACAAAAAGTGCATTATGGCATGGATCTCGAACGTTGTTTGGAATGGCGTTAACGGGCGACACGTGTGTCTCAAAACTGTTGCTGGTTTTTTGTTTCAGCACAGATGAGTTGTGTGACTTACTACAACTACACATTGTAATAAGAGCAAATTTCTCCCTTCCTGTATCTCGTTGTTTGATCTATGATTATACTCTCTTGTGAATGAAATATTCCGACCCGCTGATCCAGATAATGATATGTTTTGGAAAGATGCAAATTTTAAAAAGATTAAAAAGGAGATTAGGTGGGAGAGTAATGAGTAAAATTTTTCAATAGCTTAAATTAATAAATTCCGTAAATAGCTTTTCATCGTTAATGATGCCATTAGGTTGAGGAACTGCTATGTGAGCTTTGCATTAGTATGAGAGGGAGGTGTCAGAATTAACATGCTCTCCTACTTTGAAGTAGTGGTGATTGTTAGCCTTTGACGACCGACCACTTTTATTCGAAAAAAGAATTTAAAAAATATTCAAGTGCGAGTATAGCAACAGTATATCCCTGATTTCATGATTGGACTAAATTAAATTGAACTTTAATTGTACTGTCTGTTAGTCTGTCAATCCCCCTATGGGTTGACTTCAAGATCTCTTATTTAAATACACTTGTTCTTCAGCTATTGACAAATACTATCAATTACCGAAACCCCGCTTCAATCGGAGTTAACGTATAGTGTATTGAGCAATACAATATTTGACCTTATCGTGATATCTAGAGGTCACGGGTTAACCAATTCTGCTCAAACTTGGTAAAACAGTTTAGTGATATATAATGCCTCTTGCAAACCAATTTCAGTCATTCGCACGTGTTTTAAACTTTTACCCCTCCCGTTCCCCCGGGGGGTTGACCTCAAGTGCCTATATTTTCAGTCTTTAAAGCCACTAATGAACGTTACTGTTTAGAAAAAACTCCGTTTCAATCGGAGTTAACGCGTTGAAGCAGTGAGTAAAACAACGTGGTAACCTTTGGTGACCTCTGGAGGTCGCGCAATTAATCCAATCCAAGTCAAACTTTGTAAAACGTTATAAGAGGGCCTACGGTACCGGTGTACCAAATTTCAGCTCATTTGTACGTAATTTAAACATTTAAGCACTTAAACAACCCTCCCGTTATCCCCCGGGGGATGACCTCAAGTGCTCATCTTCGAACTCGTCCGAGGTATTGGCCATATGTATCGTTCAGCGAAAGCAGAATTTTAAAATTCGTTTCTCGTTTACGAGTTATCGTGGTGACGGACGGACGGACGGACGGAAGGACGGGGTTAACAGACACTCACTACGATTCCAATAAGATACACTAAAGTGCATCTTAATAATGAGCTCATCTTCCTGTGTTTGTATTTCACATTATTTGTACGTTTTACTGTTACTCTACACGCTAGATTATAATCTGCTTACCCAGCAAAGTTCATAGCATCCACAAATAGTAAATACCCATGCATTTTATCAACAATTGAATGCTACTATTAATGCTAACTAATACACAGCACTAATAGGAAACAACCATTCAACAGTTTGACTTGATAGCCAAATTATAACGAAATTAGACGCTGGGCACATGGGTCTAAAAGTTAAATATTTTTTAATTATTTAAATAATACATTCACCATTACTATATCTATGCAAGTAGCAGAGAGGCTTTGAAAAAAATTTAAAAAAATATTTTATTTTAGTTTTAATTAATTTTTAAACAATTTATACTTGGTGTTGAATATTAAAATTATCTACGTATTACCACATATATTATAATTTTCATTGGAGTGCATTCGTAAGTCTACTCCTCGTATATTCTGCATAATCAATGCCAGATCAATTCATGATCAACTCATCACAACAAAATATTTCGTTGGTGGTACCCTTAAAAGTCCTCACT